>JALIZH010029376.1:0-41868 GCA_030522465.1 Rhipicephalus appendiculatus | reverse complement strand
TGACATCATTCTGGTCGCCTGCTAGCTGCGCTCATCGGAGCTTCGGTGTCGTTTTCGCCGGTCAATTTGGTTGAATTTTATTGCTTTCCAATAATCACAAGAGGCCGATTTTTTCAGTCTCGAAGCGGTAATAGCCTCTTCGCAGGAAGAACAGCGATTCCCCCCTACCTGTACTGCTATATCGCATTTTTAAATATCGCATTTTTAATCCATTTACTGCCGTAATTGATGTGCTTAATCGTCCCAAGATCTCTTTAAGCCGGCCGAATCTCTTTAAGCGAAGCTCTTTAAGCCGGCCGTAATCTGTCCAACGCGAACAAGAAACCCCACGCCGCGATGACGTCACCGCGCCTTGCCTAGCAACGGGCTGGACGGCTGTGCGTCTGGTTCAGTAGCCCATGCATACACTGCTCCGCCACCAGTCGGCCTGCCTGGACGCTGCGCACAACCAGTTGGTCACGCCAGACGTGACGTCATGCCAAACTACGCGTGCGATTCTTCCCTTCTTTCTGAAGCCCTCTCGTGGCGGCAGCTCCAGGCACGGCGGCGGCTCGCGGGGCCAGACGCAGAGTTGAGCAGACCGAAAAAGATTCGCCGATGAGGAACGTGAATTCAACGTGAATTGCGGCATGCTGCCAAACGAGGCCGTTGGACTCGACTCGTTTAATGTAGTCCGCAACGTAGTAGGGCCGAAACGGCGAGAAGCAACTGTGCTGGACTCGACTGTAACTTGGCAAGACTCAGAATTCTTATATTTAGTATCACTTGGCATCACAGTTCATCAAAACGCATGGCCAAAACCAGCTTTGCACCAGTCACCTCCGCTAGCTGTACCTTTAGCATTGCCCTACTCTTGCAAGCTACGTCCGGCTTTTTAAATTCGAAGCATTTCTTAGCCAACCCGGGCACTTTGAACATTTCTATCTATCTATCTATCTATCTATCTATCTATCTATCTATCTATCTATCTATCTATCTATCTATCTATCTATCTATCTATCTATCTATCTATCTATCTATCTATCTATCTATCTATCTATCTATCTATCTATCTATCTATCTATCTATCTATCTATCTATCTATCTATCTATCTATCTATCTATCTATCTATCTATCTATCTATCTAGCCGCCTATGTGTGGGTGCTCTCGTGACAGCCTCCTCAGCGCGATGTATGCCGAAATTGGTTGGGGAGGGTAAGACGGTCTGGTGATTATGACTGCCTGGTTGACCTAAATAACGCGGAACTCCACTCGCGTACGTCTTCAAGCCCTTTACTCCAGACACGTGTGGCGCATACCCGTAACCATGGACCGCGGTATGCGGGTGTGAGCCACAGGTGATTGAGAGGAATGACACAGGTGAATGACAGGAAAGTTGAGAACAGACATTGGTAATCTATATGCGAGAGCGTTAAGAGAAACTTACATCGGCAGCTTTGAGCAGACGAATGCAAAGAATAAGAATCAGGATCCCAGCAGGAATCGAACACGAACGTTCAGCGGGACATCTGGGTAATCTATACTACAGAGCCACGTCAGGTCTTCAAAATCCTTTGGAAAAGACCTTGTGGTGGTGTAATGTCGGCACAACGTCAATTGTGCTTGCGGCGCTTGCTACCTAATTTTCTAACAAAGCAATAAACATTGCATATCTACTCGTATCATGAAGGCGTCACGTCGGGTTAAAGCCAATTGTGGTTCCAGTGTTCGCTGCGGTTTTATACAACAGAACACAGCAATTTCTGAGCGTGCCACGATATTTCGAGTGGGTGTCGCGCCATCTGTCGGAAGCGCGGCGAAGCAACACCCTCCACTGTCATGCAAGTAGACGCTCCGCAAATCATGCGCGAAACTTCCCCACCCTAATCGTGCGGGAAGCATGTTTCACGCTTTCTTTCTTCTAGAAATTTGCGCTGTTTTCTTGTGGAACGTAGAGAAGACCTTCCTTGACAGTCCAGAATGTCTACAGCAGGTGCACTGCAGACTGCGGAAGCAACTTCATCAGGTATGTGCGCCGTTACATTCGTACTAAACGTGCGCGGCGTAATCATGCACGCGTGAGTCGTGATATCTCCTAATCTCGGCATGCGGCCTGCGAAAGAATACAGGAATGATTTGGTGCCACATGCTAAAGGTCGCGCACGAAGTTTTGTGAGAACTGGAGCATTCCAACGTGGATCGCGTAATAATTGCTGCACGCTTTGCAGCATTGGCACGGGGTTCAGCTCGAAAGGCTTGTTATCCCTAAAGTGCTCGGAATATACCTGCGTGTCACACAAAATTATAAAACGTGTAAATTTAAGGACTCGTTTGCTTTGTTCAACACATTATTAATGAGAAGAAACAGCCAATGATGCCAAAGAATTCCTTGGCATCATTGTCTGTTAGTTCTCATTAATAATGTGTTGAACAAAGCAAACGAGGCCTTAAATTTAAACGTTTTATAATTTTGTGTGACATGCCGTTTTATAATTTTTTGTGTGAATTCCTTGGCATCATTGTCTGTTAGTTCTCATTAAACTTATAAAACGAAATAGTTGGCGTCACGCTTCAATACACGACGTAAGTTACTTACTCGTGCAGTTTTACGGGGCTCGTAGTTAAATCTGTGCAAACTGAATGCACCGCACCGGCACGGTCCCCGTGCTGTGTTGTGGTCTTGAAAGACAGTGCCGAGTAATCTCTTCCTCTTGCGCTGGTTGTTTTCGCATTCCAAGATGGCGCAGTGGTTCACAGACAATTTCTTATAAGTGGGAGTGGCGTGAACAGGCGCTTTTTCACATTTTAAAGTCTCAGTGTTGCTGCTTAGCATGTTAGCTTGGCGCAACAGATACACACCGTGGCAGTTGTGGATAAAATGGCGTCTGGGTGCGAGAGTATTCCGCCGGCAGCCTAGGCGGTTGGAGCGTGATCTGGTCTATAGCAGTCGCTTAAACATTACATTTGTTTTCCTTAAACTCATCAAGCTATATTCAAATGTTGCTCAACCCGAAAAACAAGCGAAACTTTTGTATGATATTCACATTATCGCATCATAAAACGCGCTTCGTTTCGGTCTTTGGTCTTACGTGAGTGCTGACGTTACATGAGAGCATAAATTCTCCTTTAAATGCCGGTGTAACCGACTTTCCTGGTAGTCCCATGATGGGCACACGACTACAACATTTATAAAAACAGGTCGATGGACCTCCAAACGTTTGACTCACAGCCCAAAAAATTCAGCAGATACAGTTATTCGTCGAATGCTTTGCATGAAAACGATTCCCACAATGCGTGGGATCTGCGATTTTTTTTTTCCACCTTTTAGATCTTCTAACTGCTTCATTGGCTGGATACTAGTAAGTTGGCTTCCACGGACCCAATTTACGGGTGATTTCGAACATGTATGGCAACGTGTACTCATGAACAAAGGTAACTCCTTACCTCGATTAAATCTGTAATAATGTCGCCCAATAAATTTGCTCGAAGACAGAGATTCGCTGGAAGAGCGAGCGTTGATCGCAGAGAGAGGTTTCACGAAGTTAATTGCCAGTTTGTGTCTGCCAGTGCGAATTCGCTCATCGTGAGTATCTGTTCGCAAAGGAGAAGCGGTACCCTTTTCTGCGAGTGCTTTCTGATAGAGGGCACGATTTCGCAGCGTACTGAAATAAATCGGAAAGATCGAACGGGAAAGATCACCGTGCTTTCAGTTATTACTCTGCCCTCTTTAATATCGCTCCTTCATTGTCAGGTTGCGTTGAATGCAATTTGTATGAATGTCTCACCATTGTGATTATGCCCTAGTATCGAAGTACATATGTTAAGGTGAAAGCATTAGATGCCTCATCAAACCCGAAAATAGACCATCGGCGTCGGTGTCCAGCACGGGTGATGCGAAAAGATCATAATCACGTGGTGACGTCACCAAATGACGTCATCATGAAGTCACACAAAATTAAAACTTGTGACGTCGTTTCAACGTGATCATGCCGTCACGTAGCGTTACGCCACGTGATTTCTTGTCATGGCGTCGTAGAGTGGTGAAATGTGGGCTGATCACGGAGGCACTGCAAGAACGCATTAGGTGCAGAAAGCTCTCTCTGGGTGGCGGTGCCGGATCACTACATTGACTGAGAAGAAAATGAAGACGGCTTTCGCCTTCAAGTCGTCTTAGGTGATTGCATCAGGGACCGTGTGAGTGTTTTTTTTTTTCAAGCGTCGTCAGGTAAAAAGATAACTTGTATGCCCCATTATTGTGGTAAATTGATACGTCAAAACCCCATATACATCCGCAAAAAAAAAGAGCGATCGCGTATGGCGAGAACACAGCATTCCCAGCCGAGTAGGGGGAAAACGCTAATTGCACCATGAGGCAGAATTTCGTAATTACGTTTCATTTGTCTGGGCAGCGAGTATAAACAAATAAATTTGGCGAACATACACTCACTTTACAAATGCCGTCGTTTGTTATTGCGAGGCAGGAGTTTCTCTTTTTTTTCTTTAAACCTACTCGTTTATGCATGACACTGCAGCTGCACAACGCATTGTGTAATTTCCTTAGTAAATGAGAACAATGCCACGCAACAAAAAGAATGCCCTGCTTACAGAAAGAATAAACAGAGCTACCACTTAACGTTTCAGTGACATGAGCAAAAGGTGAAGCGTCCACCCGTTTGTAATAATGAACTTGGTGGCCCGACAGTTGACACTGTCCGCTGAATCAGCTTCAGAATATCACGCAATTTTGTATCTTCCGGAAAAGCACATCATTGCAAAAATGATAAGATAAACGGGTGATTCCTCATGCCTAATTACTCGCATCCAGAGCAGGCATAAAATGGGGTCAAAGAAAATTGTTAAAAGAACTGATCTCCTGTTCCATTGCAATCGTAGTGTGTGGTTCAGGACACTATTTTAAGGAACGGGGCTGCGGGAAAATGAGGCATGTGCTTTCAGGTATCTGCGTCACTTTGCTTGCAGCGGTGGTGGTGTTTGGCCGATCTATACTGAACCAACAGAACAATGCACCCGATATGCGCATTGCATAAGACACCCTTGTTTCGCAGTGTTTTAAATGCGAATGCATTTCATAGTCGGGCTATGTCAGGCATCCGGCGTTGGCGTTGTGCAGCGTTGGCGTTGTCCGCGGAGGAGGAGGAGGAGGATAGGTTGAGGAGGTGTGCGCGCCGGCAGGTGTTAGATGTGAAGCATCTTATGGCGAAGCTTAATCCGGTGGTGGTGGTGTGCGGCGTGACCACCCTTACTGGGCATGCGCAAACCCTTTAAAAAAATAAAAATAAAAAACCTCCTCTTTCCCTCTCTCTCCTCTAGGCATCCCTCCCCGCGGCAACCACACCCTCACTGCGCATGCGCCTCCCCCTCCTCTCTCTCCCTGCTACGCTCCCCCCTCTCTCCTCTAGGCATCCCTGCCCGCGCCGTCCACACTCCCACTGCGCATGCGCGTCTCACCTCTCCTACGCTCCCCCCTCTCTTCTCTAGGCATCTCTGCCCGCAGCGTCCACACTCCCACTGCGCATGCGCGCCCCCCCTCTCTCTCTCCTCTCCTACGCTCCCCCCCTCTCCCTCTCTCGCCTCGAGACGCCGACACAGGCAGCGTCTGCTAGCGAGTTTCTTGGTTGAAAAAAACGACTGCTCGCGCTGCACAACCGTTCACTGGCCACCCCGTATATATGGCAATGAATCTTGACCTCCAAGGTGGTGCCGGTGAGGGATTTCTCCTGTGCGTTGTTGAACAATGAAAATTCGCAGCGTGCGCGTTAACTAAAAGCGGACTGCGGCGGAGCTCGGCGGAGCTATATATGAAAAAAAAATTTAAAAAAAAAAATAAAAAAAATTTAAGAAACAAGAAAAAGCAAGAAAAAAAGGCGCTGCGCCTTGCTCCCGACCGGGCTGCAGAAATCAGGCGCCTTTTCCTTCTTCGAACCACAACCACCATATATAAATGGAGTGAAGCGCGCGCGAAATGCATTCGCATTTCCTCACGATTCCCTTCGGGGAGGTGGGCGCATTTTTTTTCGTCTTTAAACATTGCTATAAGCTCGTTTTAGGGAACCCTCTGATGCTTCAGTTTATCAATAAGCGACGTGGGTAAAATTTTGAGCGTCCAGGGCTCTGCCATCGTGAAAATAGTCTCCGATTACTTAACTGCGCCAAAAACTAAAGAGACTGAGGATGCGCGACATACTCTAAAATCTCAGTAGTTACAAAATTATTACAAAATCAGAAAGCGGATAGCCGGCCTAACAAAATCCAACGACCAAGTAATTGGTGACTTTCAGCCACAAGTGGTAAAGATTAAGACGACCATGTTAAGTGGCGCTTTATTCAAAACAAGTGGCAGCAAACTGTCACTGGGCCTTTTTCAAATAATGAAGATCTACTAGTACGTATAAAACAGCTAAATTTCTGCATGCCTCTCTTCGATATTTCGATTTTAAATGGTTAAGCATTTGTATGTATGCCGGATCCATGACAAAACGTGTCGTCCGTCAGTCTGCCACATAAGACGATTGCCGCTGTAAAGGAATAAATGAATATAGAATAAACGCGCTAATAAATAAGAGAAAAAAATAATAAATGAGCTTCGGCTTGAACCCACGTCCTCATGCTCTAAAGGCGAGTGTCTTAACCACTAGGCTACGCATATAGGCTTGCAAATTATGAACATATCTGACCACTAGGAAAGCGTTATACCCGTGACGCAGAACAAACGTAGCAAGATAACACCCTCTATGCTGGCTTTTTTAAAACTTCGTGGAAGTGAAATGAAAGCCATCTATACGACAAGTTTTAAACCCGACAGGGAGGACTCTAGTCTCACTAAAATTCAAATTTTGCGAAATGCTTATGCCAAACAGGCGTCTCCGTGATCACACATAAGAAGATGAACCCCCCCCCCATAGCATTAGTATGTGTGGTGTTTGGTACACTGTCGCTGGACATTCACTTTCGCAGGGCGGGTTGGCGGCCAGTTTTTTTTTTTCCTTCCTTGCCATTTTCCTTTCTGCCGCAATTTAAATTTACGTAGCATTTTTTCGTGTTCGGTCATTCGCATCGACTTGAACACTTCCATTTTACTCACTTAAATGACACCTCTTTTTGATGCTATAAAATTAATTACTGTGTACCCCATTGCCAACTTAGTCGACACCTTCCACCGCTTTTTCTGCATGCGTTCTTCTTCAGATGGAGACGTATCCATCGCAGTTTATTTATTCATATTTTATCGAATGCATCGACCCGGACAGTCCACGCTGTGGACATCCCAGATGCACACTTCAACATATGATCTGGAAGTGTGACGACTTGAACGGGGGCTCAGGGACTCTCTCAACGGAGGAAGACTGGCTCCGGCTCCTCACGAGCTCCGCCAAGGAAGAGCAGCTCAGGGCTGTCTGGAGAGCCTGTGAAGTCGCCGAGAGTCTCAACCTCCCGGCTCCATCGTGGGTGCGGCCCGCAGATGCTACCCCCTGACGGGGGCACTCTTCGTCTTCTAAGGACCAAATAAAAGTTACTTGTCTGTCTGTCTGGAACATATAATTTTTAGCACCTGAGGAACTCATCTTTTTTTACCATTTTTCCTGTGTATATTTTGAATATGATAGTGTGACCTCAAAAGAAGCCCTAGTCGTGTCAACCTGCACATCCTAGCTTGTATACCGTGGCCACCGAACGGTACTTTATGGCCAACATTGTGTTCAGCTTGTGGGAGACACGACCATGGCGCGGCTGCGCGACACGTGCTGCGCACCAGGGATGCGCGTGGCACGGACATGGGCTTCAGAAGGAGCAGCCAACGTGCCGGCAGGACAGTCAGCGACGGACCGTCGTTCACACACGCGGTGTGCCCCCCGCCAGGGCGTAGGTTAGTGGGCGGTGCCGTGGCCCATGAGTGCTGGTGTTTTCTTTAATGTTTTATTAATGTTACTATTAGAATAAATCTTTGAGTTCCTGTATCGGCTGCTGCATTCTTTGGGGCAGACGGTCCGAACCCTTCATCTGGCTCCCAACGGGATTTTGCTGTCTGCTGCCAGCAAGATGGAGACAGCGATGCAAGGGCTTCGTGAGGCGCTCCAGCGGATGGACGAGTTGGCCGTGGCTTACTTCGAGGCCAAAGGAATTTCGGTCCCGACCGTGGCCGAGGGACGATGGGCTACTCTTCTGGCTCGGCAAGCGGTCACACCCGCACAGCAAGGTGCCGAGGCCAAGGTACACGGTGAAGGCAAGCCGGAAGAGGCCGAACATGGTGAGCAGTTGGACGAGGGGGAAGTCGACCACAGCGGGCACAGCAATGAAGCTGGTGGGGACGCCGAAGTCGACGAAGCAAACACCATGGAAGTGTCGACGACTGCAGTGGCCGAAGATGAAAATCGCGAGGCCGAGACAATCCTGCTCGTGTACACCGCTGATAACGAGGACTTCGACGCGGAGATCGACAACGAGCACCAAGCCGCTGCCGCGAAAGTGAGGGCTACTACTTACAAGCAGCAACCAGCCGCGTATGTCGGGGCGAAAACGCAGGCCGCGGAAACAGTTGCAGCAGCAGTTGTGGCGGAGGCCAAGGAAGGCGCCCCTGCGGGTGGCAGAGCTGAGTTCAATGCCGCTACTCCTAATGAGGAGATTGCCTGCAAGGTCACAACGATGGTGGCAACGGCAACCGTGGACAACGAGCCCGCCTGCAACCTCCGGTGAGCGGCCTGGCCAACAACACGCGAGCAGCCGACAGCAAGGCGCTGTTCTGTGGGCCCACGGCCGGTGGCGCCCTGCGTGAATCCCAGGTCAAACCTACATTTGCCATGGCGGCAGCTACGGAGACCACGGCTGCTGCGAAGGACAAGGGTGCCGTCAAGACGTCGACGCTGGCGGCAGTGAGGACATCGCAGACAAAGGCGCCATGGCCGGTGAGGCCGATGTCAGCAGCAAAGTCCGCATTGACGTTGGTCGAAGCGAAGAATGACACCCTGGAAGGTGACTAATGTGCCCACGTGCAGCTAACTCCATCTTTGCAAGGGGGGGGGGGGAATGTGTGGGAGACACGACCATGGCGTGGCTGGCGCGACACGTGCTACGCGCGACACCAGGGATGCGCGTGGCACGGACATGGGCTTCAAAAGGAGCAGCGAACGTGCCGGCAGGACAGTCAGCGACGGACCATCGCTCACACACGCGCCCAACAAACCACACCATCTCCCTTGGATCTCCCGAAATGACCCGAATGTGGAGCTCCCAAATTTATGTTTCTTAAAAATTGGCAGAACGTGTTTTCTGGATACAAACAAACAACTAAAAAGTTACTGGGCACCAAAAAGAGCCCCAGAAAGTCATTGCGGGACGAACAATTTTCATAAAAACGCCATCAAAACAAAACAGCCCGCACTGAGCCCCGAAATGCCCTTGAGGGAGCAAAACACTTGTGTGAAAAAAAACTGAAAAGGAAAGCCGCGCATGCGCACTTGCTGTTGGCTTCGCGCATGCGCGCTTTGTGACGCGCTCGGTCTTCTTGTCTGCCGTCTTTGTGCAGCCGTGGTTTTTCATTGGGTTTCTGTGCTCCATTTCGTGCTCTGCGGATTCGTGTGGTATCGCACATGTCATCGTCAAAATTACAGGATTTTTGTGGATTTGCATCGCTACAGAAGGTATGTACGACCATCTCGATGCGACGAAGTTGCAATCGGATATTTGTGTTGTGCATGAAAGTGGTGTAAGTTCAATAGTGCTTGCGAGCGCAAAGTTCTGAGTTCACGGCTGCTGTCTTTGGTTCCTTTCCACTAGGATGAGTGGGAAGAAAACGCGGGCGCGGCGAAAACATAAGAACCCGTTTGAGATTATTCGTGACATAATTCGCTTGTTTTACACAGTAGCAATGGAAAAATTTTGCCTTGCCTTGAGCTTTGCTCCGAAACAGTACATGTTTTCCACACGTGCTAATAAGATTCTTCTCGCATCTCGTGTATTTTTTGCATGCGAGAAAGCTTTTAAAATATTATTATATATACACGAAATGTAAACTAGAAGAAATATAATGATAGCCTTCATATCTTGGTTTCTGCTTACACGTATGTGTGAGTATAAGAGATAATGCCGACTTCATGCTCTGACTAAAGATACAGGAATTATTCCGTCTTTTCCGTCTTTTATGCACAATTCATGATGTCCCCAGACTGTTCACGTGCATGACGCCACGAAGAAATAACCTCTGGATTGTTCCATATATGAGGGTAGTGAATTCTCCTACTTCGCTTTGCCATGTAGTCGCACGCCCGTTATGCCTTGGCTTGCGTCGCTATCGTGTGCGATCAACTGATTTCACTTCGTTTTGTGTGTTCTTGGCTTGCCAAGAGGGGAAAGCAGCATGTAGTCGAACAGCACAAAATAACTGATAGGCTCAAGGTTTAGTGCTGATATTGTCCACGTGTTGTATATGTAAATAACTCGCGAGGAAGAGATAGCGCCTGTACGAAGGGTAATGAAGGCGAGAAAAAAAATACACTCTCTACTTTGAACTCGTAGTGGATTATGGGCCCATTAAATTAAGGCGATTCAGCCGACAAAACGGTCCCAAAGTGTTTTGAGTTTGGCCCAGGGCATTTGCACCAAATGTTTAACTATTGATATAATAAATTTATTATACGTGTTCATGCGCTTAGAGAAAGCTATATATGGGCTGCTTAACTCGAAAAACAATTTTTATGAGCGGTAAAAGTGCACTCGATACGATCACACAACGAAGGAATACACGCGTAGACACATGGCGCTACTTTCAACAGTTTGTTTTGTGATCCTCATAGGCGTGCGCACGGGGGGTGGGCAGGTGAGGCTTCCCCCTTGAGTAACCTCAAAGGGGGGGGGGGGGGGAGGCGTAAAGTTTGCCCCATACATTGCCTTAATAGGGAGAGGGGCGCTGCAACGAACCTTCCTCCACCCCCTGAAGGGAAACCCTGCCCCCGCTTATGGTGATCCTTACACCACTTATTTAGCACATCTGCTGCGCAGAATAACAAAATAACACAATATCAATAGGCAACATCAGGAAACCACGAAAATCACACTCATTTACTGTCAGCGCGATAGACTGCTTTTCAATCTCCATTGCTCATATAATCTCGCGTGTAAGTTGATTCCTAATTCTCCCCTCAATTATGCACGTGTTGAACAAAGAACTTTCTTGCAATGCATTGCTAGGAATCCACCTGCCACGTTTCTAGTATTGTAATGGTGTTCTCGCAGCCGATCACTCAGTCAGCGAGTGGGTTGTATGCCGCTACCTTGCGGTCGCAGCTAGTCGCAGCCACGGTGGACAAATAAGCTGAATGACCGGCTGCGTGAAGACCATTACAATACTGGAAACGTGGCAGATGGTTTCCTAGAAATGCATTGTAAGAAATGCGGTTGCCTTCCTTTGTTCAACACGTGCAGAATTGTGGGAAGTAATAGGAATCAGCTTACACGCGGGATTATAGAAGCGGGGGAGCTGGAAAAGATGGGTGACAAGCGCATTAGCATGCCGTCTTTCGCGCTGACACAAAAGGAATTTGATTTTCTCGGTGTCCGTCATGTTGCGTAGTAATATATTGTTACTTCTGCGCAACAGACATGCTCATCTTTTGCTATATAAGTAATTATAGGATCACAAAATAAACTGTGGAAAGAAGCGCTGTATATGTGTGCGCGTGCGTTCCTTCTTTATGTGATCGTCTCAAGGGTGCTTTTATCGTTCAAAAAAACGGACTACCAACGTGCCCAGATTACCACCGTGGTCGGAAAATAACCCATTTTCAGAAGCTGACTCTCCATGTATGTTTCTGCGAAATATGCGCTATGTGATGACATTGTGTATGATGTACCAACAAACCCACTTTGCAACAACAGCAATGACCCATATTGATTTTGTGAAATATGACACAAAAATAATGCAAACTGCTTAAGAGTCAACATTCACAACCTATGTTCTAGTCTCGCATTGTTGTGCATCTTAATAATTGGTAAGAACTACCATCATACCGTGCTAGTCAAGCAGCGCACTCAAAAGAACGAAGAAGAAAAAGGCAAGAAAAACTCTTCACTGCTGCCTTTGCTACGACTATCGTGGTTTTTTTGTGTATCTCTATTGAGGTTAGGCTGTGGTACACAATTAAAAGGAAGTGACATTTGATGTCAAGTTTTGGAACACTGTTTAAAAAAAAATGTGCTTAGGCTGCAATTACTTTACGTAAGCTGTACTCATTCTCTTGTATATTCGTTTTGTATATGTGGCAGGCGGCACATGAGTTTCGAGGACAGGGCGCACGCGGAAGTGTACACACAGTGTTAACAATGCTGTAGGTGTCTCAAGATTGTGTTCTGTGGTTCTGCTTTCTTTCAGATATTTAAAAACAGAGCAAGATGAGAAGACCTTGCAATGAAGATTCTTCTATTTGGGCTAGATTGCACAAGATCAGCTGAAAATTAATCATTTCTGCATTTACATAGTTATTTATGCCAATCCTCAAGGCCCTGGGCATTTATTAAAATGTATATTTTTTAATGAGTGTAATCAGTTTTAAAAGTAAACCTTGTTTACTTAGCACAATTGTCACAAACACGCATTACTACAAAGAAGCGCATTTTTTGTGCGCAGCATTTACATGTGTAAGTGCACCTGCAAACCAAATTTTGTGTACTTAAATCCAGTGGTGTAGCCAAATGCAGGAGTGCTACGGTGCATTGTATTCACCGGTGTGCCACTGCCGCCCATGCCCATGGCTACACCACTGGATTTAGGTGCATGAAATTTGGCTGGCATGTGCATTTAGATGTCTAGATGCCACACACAAAAAACCGCTTCGTCATTGTGAATAGAAGCCGAGATAATAATAATGAGAAACCCTTATTTCGAGGTCTCTGGGATGACACCAAAGTTGGAAATTGCTGGTTGCTAAAGCGTACACGGGACGTTTTTTGGCTATGTAGCGTTTTTTCTGGGAAGTAGTATATGTCCCACCAAAAGTTTTTTGGGACATTTTCGGGAGGTTGGTGGTTTGTTGGGCGGTGTGCCCCCCGCCGAGGTTTAGGTTAGTGGGCGGTGCCGTGGCCCATGAGTGCTGGTGTTTTCTTTAATGTTTTATTAATGTTACTATTAGAATAAATCTTTGAGTTCCTGTTTCGGCTGCTGCATTCTTTGGGGCAGACGGCCCGAACCCTTCAAGCTCAAATACAAAGAAGGTCATTCATTGATTTAAAGCACACACTCCCATTTTGTAGCCGTAGTGTCGACGCTATGCTAAGTTCCTAATGTCCTTAATTACTTTATAATAGTGGCCACTAATAACCCTCCACTTTTTTTATCATTTTCGTGTTTGCCTGTCCCTTCCTTGTGAATCCCAGCATGTACCAATGCTCCCAGTGTGATCCAGTGCCAAAAAAAAATAATAAAAATTCCCCATCTCCCGCTAAAGGGAACCATGTGTGGATGCGAAGCAGCGGGGAGATAATTAGCTTGAGCGGGAGGAACGTCGCCGCTCTCATTTCACGGCAGCGGTCCGGGCGCTCATCGCGGCGCTGCACAGGAGAGAGAATGAAGCCCGCGCGCTCCGTCATTTTCATACCGCGCAACTACCGTGGCACCCCAGCGCAGGATGCAGCTGTCACAACACCTGTCGTGCGCGCCGCTCCGTACAGGATTCCTAGAGGAAAGGACGGGGGGGACCGTAGGAGAGGAGAGAGAGGGGGAGGGGGACGCGGGAGCCACTCCGTAGAGCAGAGGATTCCTAGAGGAGAGAGGGGGAAGAGGACGCGGGCGCCGCTCCGTAGAGTAGATCATTCCTAGAGGAGAGAAAGGGGGTGAGCGTAGGAGAGGATAGGGGGAGGGGACGCGCATGCGCTGTGGTGGTGTGGGACGCGGGGGGCTGCTCCGTAAAGCAGAGGATTCCTAGAGGAGAGAAAGGGGTGAGCGTAGGAGAGAGAGGGGACGCGCATGCGCTGTGGGACGCGGGAAGGAGGGACGGACAAAGCCCCCCTCCAAACACATGCAAGCAAGATCAAGGAATGGGGTCAACCTGGGCGACAGACACCACCTGCCTAGCCATTGCTAAGCAGCCTCTCTGTGCTCTCGGCCATGACTCAAGGAGTGGGGTCAACCTGGGTGACCGACACCACCTGCCTAGCCATTACTAAGCAGCCTCTGTGTGCTCTCGGCCATGACTCTGATCATTGTAGTAGGGTTGACGGCCTTCATATTACTACATTGTTCTGGTTCGCATAATGGGTGCTCCTCTACATCATGAAAGTGGCCGCACGCGGGACGGGGGACGGGGGGAGGGACGGACAGAGCCCCGAGAATAAGATGCTTCGCATCTAAAAACGTACTGGTCATCACATAGTCATCATCAGCCTGTCTACGCCCACTGCAGGACAAAGGGCTCTCCCATGTTTCGCCAATCAACCCGGTCATGTGCTTTCTGCTGCCACGTTATACCTGCAAACTTCTTAATCTCATCTACCCACCTAATTTTCTGTCTCCCCCTCACGCGTTTGCCATCTCTTGGAATCCAGTCAGTTACCCTTAATGACCAGCGGTTATCCTGCCGACGTGCTACGTGCCCGGCCCATATCCATTTCTTCTTCTTGATTTCAATTATGATATCCTTAACCCCCGTTTGTTCCCTGACCCACTCTGCTCTCTTCCTGTCTCTTAAGGTTACACCTATCATTTTCCTTTCCATCGCTCGCTGCGTCGCCCTCAGTTTAAGTTGAACCCTCTTTGTAAGTCTCCAGGTTTCTGCTCCGTAGGTAAGTACCGGTAAGATGCAGCTGTTATATACCTTCCTCTTGAGGGATAGTGGTAGACTACCATTCATGATTTGATAATGCTTCCCGAATGTGCCCCATCCCATCCTTATTCTTCTAGTTATTTCACTCTCATGGTTCGGCTCCGCGGTTACTACCTGTCCTAAGTAGACGTACTCCTTTACAACTGGTGTCACGTTGCGAGTGCTGGAACGGCGCTGGTTTTTACAATAGGGTGAAATCACACATATAAGTTTATCAACGCTTTAGAATATTGCCTAACAATATATGTAGAAGCAAAGCGAACGAAGGAATAGTTCAATGTATTAAAACATAATAAAATTAGAGAAAACACCAAGCTTTTTTTTTAAACGTGTAAGCAGTGCAAAGTAATGGACCTACGAATACCAGAATGCACCAATGGCATCTTTTCGTCAGATTCCCAATTTCAGATTTTTTAAAATATTTTGCTGAAGCATGTGTACACTTAGCGCATGGTGTTTCGTTACAGCTAAGACCATCAGGTAAGAAATAAACTTTTATGTACAGTCCCGATGTGGTCATACCGTCGTACTCCGAAAGATTGAAACTGCAGCTGCTGGCGCCGCAAGAAAAATTATTACTTATGGCTATGTTAAAGCTTTCTCAACAGACTCCTAGAATGAGCTGGTATAATATATATCTCTGGTAATATCTCTCCGCATTTCGCAATTCTACTTAGTTGGCAGCAAAGCATTCCAACACTGCTACATCTCCACTGACGTCGTGGTTTGTTTCAACGTCGAACAGTTTTATTGCAATAACAATTATATGGGCAGTCTCGACGGATTTTTGCCGTCGCCGTCTCCATCGCTGGCGTCGCCGCTGTCATTTTGCGTATAAAGTCCAAATTGATAGATCCCTCGTACGTTCCACCCGCGGGTAACAGCTCGGGAGCGGAGGCGACAAACGCGGCTGAAGCGGACATCAAACGAGCCGGCCCATCTCCTTTGCTCCGAGGCGTATACGATAAGATCTGTTCGACCTGCCGGGGAATGCTCAAGAAGAGAGGAAACGCCCCGCGCGTCTTTAACAAGCGCGGAAAGACGTGATTGGGGGGGGGGGGGGTTCCCCTCACGCAGCCACTGCGACCTTTGGTTTTACGAGCGCGGTCGTCGCCGGCGCACGCGTTATCTCCCGATCTCAGCAGCCGACAGCGGGCGGCGAACAGTGTCCCTGGAGCGGCCGTATGCTCTTAAACAAGCATTTTGTATAGTTGCGTGAGATCGGATCCAAAAGAGCTAGCTGCCAGCCTCAGTTTGAATAACATTAGAATTTGTTGTTATCGCATCCATTGCTTCATCCTTGCGGTGAAACTGTGACTTTTTTCTTCCAATAACAAGGATTAGGGGTTAATAATAGACTGACATATCAGGGGGGGGGGAGGGGTTCAAGATCTCTCATCAAATCATGAACACCGGAACGGTAAAAAAAGAGAGAAAAAAACTCCAGATGCAGGGGCGTAGCCAGAATTATTTTCGGGGGGAGGGTGGGAGGGTTCAACCATAGTTTATGTATATTCGTGCGTGCGTTTGTATGTGTGTGTGTATATGTACGCAAGCAAAATGGAAAAATTTCGTGGGGATGAAGTGTCTGAACCCCCTCCCCCCCGCGCCCCCCTGGCTACGCCCCTGTCCAGAGGTGTGTTCTTTTCAGGAAAGAATAAAACAAGCCATCTATTATCATGTGTACCTGACGTAGGAAAAGAGGCAATGTCACATCTCTGTATTTATGACCGACCGGAAGTTGTAATAATGCCCTAGATATTCAGGAGGTGACTTAGGCCCTTATTTCAGCGAATTTCTCTTCTCATAACCTTGCTAAGATTACACGTTGATTTTTCTTACTCCATTTCATTTTCAGTTTATAGACTAAAGTGCCGCCATAGCCGAATTCAGTATATTAGGAGAGCCCCAGTTTTCGCTACGCTGCAGCTATGTGAAGCGTACGTGCGGCAGCTCGCTGCGCCTTGAACAAAGGAGATTGAGACTGGATGGTGAACTTTCGACAATCGGACGATATCAAGTAACCTGGAGACCGAGAAATTAACATTAAGTAGCAGAACCCAATACAACAATAATGAGCGCAGGAACCATGATTCGTCCCAAGCATGTCATATTTAGTGTTACAACCATTCATTATAATGATATTCATCAGCTCGTACCTGATCACTGGCTCCTGTAAACTGTTACTTAATATGTTCAAAATGTATCCGTGTATTTTTCATTCAATGCAGGCAGTATTTTGACTTTGACAGCCACTTATGCAGATTTTCTCTGCTCATTTCAGCATTTATTACTGGTTTTCACAGTCGCTCATAATGCATAAGAACACCGCGGTTGTTTCAACCTGTCCCCCCTCTTTTCCTTTTTTTTTCAACAATAGTCTTCCCTCATAGTGCGACATCTCTCGTTTTCAATCACAGTTTTACTGAAGATTCATCGCCTCGTTGAAGTCTTTCTACCACAAAGTTCTGAAGGACTTGCATATCCTCCTCAGACCCGAGTAAATTTGTGGCCACACAGGTGAAATCAAAACTCATTTTTGGAATGCACACATACTTTTTGGAATGCACACACATATTACAAGAGAAAAAATTTGTGCCTGTACGGCAAACAGGTTTTGCACACCAGTGCGTGCATTATAATGCACACTGGGTCTTAATGCGCAGGAAACTAATAACACTCGGCCATAACAAAATTTTACATTTGCTCGTGAAAAGCATTCTTGTTTGTTGTGAAACTGTTTGTAGCAGTTTCGCATAGATTTGATGCCTAGGAAGATGCTACGCCGGAACTTTGTTCGCTGAGAACATCCCGAGTTTCAGCATCTCGAGGAAGATGCCTGATTTACAAGCTCTGAAATGTGGCTTGCTCACACAGTTCTTGGCTGAGGAGGCACCTTGGCTTTCAGGAGCTTTTGGGGTGGTTCAAGTTCAAATTCCGCACGACACCTGTTTTTCGACACTAGGTAACGGGCGAAGGACAGCCTCATCGTCAGACAATTGGAGGTGTGAGGGGTCATTGCTGATTACTGTCTCGAGAACACGTCCCGCCTTTTCATCAAAGCTTCCTAGATGAAACAAACGTTGAAAACTTAATGCCAAAAACTTTAATACCAACCGCATGCGACTGGCATGAGTACGCACGCCAAAGCACATAGTGAGACCGAGTGTGCATTATACTGCACTTTTGAAGAAAACAACTCGTGATAACAAAAGTACTCGCCTGTAAGGTTACATGACGCGGGGAAATTGTTCCTAAACCCTTCCTAAGTAGATAGAAACAACAATTAAAAAATATGACTGCATAATTATTGAGTAATTTGGGACTTTGTTGGACGCTGTCGGTAGAACGTCGAAGACGAGAATTCCACCATGTTTCAAAGCGGGAAAACACGGCTTGCACTGTAGTGTGCTTCCGGTAATGCTGACCAGATGACACCACATGATCGAGAATGCGATTGCACCAAGAATGTTGGCTTTAATATTGGCATAAATCTCCAAAATCGGAAAGGAACAAATGTGCATTTTAATGCACGCGGGGTCTGAAGAGGATATGTGGAGTTCGAGCCACCTGAAGTATTCCCCTGTATGTTGCGTTATGCAAAGATACAATACATAGCCACCATCAGGCAAGCAACGCCGCATCATCACATATTTATGGGTATCATGTGTTTAAGCACACCAATAAGGATACCCAACGTTTTGCTTCTTTTAAGTACGGACCACTTTAAGGGGCAGGGCTGCCGTATGCTCACGTATGCTGTCGTCGTCGCTTGGCGTAACGCCCCATGTGTAGCATATTGAGCGCGCGCTCGCACAAAAGCACAAGACTTCTTCCTATTAAGGCGAGAGCCTTTAATGTCTCATGCTCACATCCGTCCGTCCGTCTGTGCTCCATCCGTCCGTCCGAGCCCTGGCACGGTGAGGGGTGGCCGCCGGGGCGCGCAAACGGACGCCGGTCGCATCGGACTCTGTATACAGCGCTCGCACAGTCCTTGCGTAGCGTCGATGTGCCCAGCGTTTCCAATCATGCAAGAAGGAAGACGCGCGCATCGCGTTCCATTCTGACAGACCCCGTCTCAATGGACACAGGCGTTCGCGGAACACAGTTTGCAATTTACAAAGTGTCAGTCAATTTAAGCGCTGGAACGCGGATGGCGTCTGCACGATGCGCAAAGCACGAGAAGATACGAACGCATGCGAACGGAGGCAGATTAGTCACGAGTCTTGCTGAGATTCGCGGTAAAAATTGAAAAAGAAAACACGCACACATTCCGTTTGTGTGCCATTTCACTGAGAGTGTAAAAGAAAAAAAATTGGCCGCGTATCTGCGTGCTTCGCTGCAAATGTCGTCGAAAGACGATAGTCTTGTGCCGGCTGTACTACTATGTTTTGCCTTGCCTCAGACAGCGCCTACTCTACGTTGAATTGACCGCATCTGGCTGGCATTGATAAAAAAATTACACCATCTCCCGCTAAAGGGAACCATGTGTAGATGCGAAGCAGCGGGCGCTAACGCTTACACTGGCGGCGGCGTTGACGCTGGCGCTCATCGCAGCGTTGCTCAGGAGAGAAAACTGGGGAGGCGCAAAGCAGGCAGTGATGGAGCAGTTTTTCCTACTAGAACATGCCAATCGCTGCTAATGGGCAATGAGAGACAGAAGACTCCAACTGGACACAGAGACCCGCACTCCGCTTTTAGTTAACGCGCACGCTGCGAATTTTTATTGTTCAACAACGCACAGGAGAAATCTCCCACCGGCGCCACCTTGGAGGTCAAGATCCATTGCTATATATACGGGATGGCCAGTGAACGGTTGTGCAGCGCGAGCAGTCGGTTTTTTCAACCAAGAAACTCGCTAGCAGACGCTGCCTGCGTCGGCGTCGCGAGGCGAGAGAGGGAGGAGCGTAGGAGAGGGGAGAGAGGGGGTGACACGCATGCGCAGTGGGAGTGTGAACGCCGTGGGCAGGGATGCGTAGAGGAGAGAGGGGGGAGCGTAGAAGAGGAGAGAGAGGGGGGGACGCGCATGCGCAGGGGGGAGTTAGACGCCGCGGGCAGGGATGGAAAGAGGGGGGAGTGTAAGAGGGGGAGAGAGGAAGGGAGGCGCATGCGCAGTGTGGGTGTGGTTCCCGCGGGGAGGGATGCCTAGAGGAGAGAGAGGGGGGAGAGGAGGTTTTTTATTTTTATTTTTTTTAACTGTTTGCGCATGCGCAGTTAGGGTGGGCACGCGGCACACCACCACCACCACCACCACCACCGGATTAAGCTTCGCCATAAGATGCTTCACATCTAAAAAATTAGGCAGATTCCAAGTACTATGGGAATCGATGTTATGCGAAGCATCCGGAGGTAAGGGGACTGGGATGTAATTTTTTTTATTGAGCAAACCTTATGAAATGGCGCTAAAGATATGTACAAATGTTGCACGCACAGACATGTTGAACAGTCGCATATGTTTCATACAACCAGTTGTTTACAGCTGTGTAACGATGCCAACAGAAACATGGGTGTTGCCAACACCAGAAGCCGTAAGCTGATATGTAGAGTTTGTGCTTGCAAGGACCGTAGCCCTGGATAGTGCTATGTAAACCAACTACAGTGGATGGCGCTTAGGTATGCAATGACGTTAACCCGACATGACTCCTTCGTCATAGGAGTAGGCATGTAATTTTTATAAAATTAGATAGCCAGCACTGCAACCACAATATACATTTCAGCAATATTACGCCTGCATATGGCGTTCTTCCAAAGCAGTTTCTAGACCTGACGTGGCTCTGTAGTAGAATGCTTGATTGCCACGCAGAATGCTTGGTTTCAATTCCTGCTGCGACTCTGATTTCTATTCTTTGTATTCCTCTTGTCAACGCCGCCGATGTCCGTTTTTCTTAACGCTGTCGCCTTTAAATTACCAGTGTCAACGCCACCGATGTCAGTTTCTCTTAACGCTCTCGCATTTAAATTACCAATGCCTGTTCTCGCCGTTCCTGGGTAGATATAAATTGTCAAAGTCCTGTGGCACATTTCCGCATTCCGCGGCCCATGATTTACTGGTATGAGCCAAACGTTCTGGAGAAATGAGTTTGACGACGTACGCGACGGGATTTCCATGTTATTCATGTCATGACCAGCCAGACATATTCGTCAATACCTCTTACCATCCCATACAAATTTTGGTCTACCCCAAGTTAAAGAGGCCATCACGAGAGCACCCAGACGTAGGCGGCTAGATAGATAGATAGATAGATATATAGATAGATAGATAGATAGATAGATAGATAGATAGATAGATAGATAGATAGATAGATAGATAGATAGATAGATAGATAGATAGATAGATAGATAGATAGAAACGCGAAAGTGCTTACAGTACGCAAAGAAATGCTTCGCATTTAGGTAATAGAGGAAACGCTGCGCGAAATATGGACGTCATTGAAAAACATGAGTTTCTGCTGAACCAAGGGCATTACACCGTGACCAAGGGCCACTACCAGCGGCAGCACCTTATCGTCGGCACAGGGCTTTTTTCGTGCAAAGCGTCGCAGTTCCTGCACAGCGTCGCATTTTAAGCGCAGCCTAAAAAACACTAGGGTCTTTAGAATTGCGTACCTATGTATTTCTAATAAAAGAACACACGACCTGACACTTACATAATAATGTTGCGCCTCAGATATGCGTAGTATTTGCTTTTTGATCGAATATGTTCACGAATATGAACGCAAACACCAGTTCAAGATGGCTGGGCGTTCAGAAAGTAGTTAAACTTTGGCCGAGTAGCTCAATCGGGTTACGGACAGACAGACAGACAGACAGACAGACAGACAGACAGACAGACAGACAGACAACCACAACGTCCACGATCTATGTTATGGCGCCTTCAACGTCGTAGACGCCTTCGAAGGCCCAAGCCTTCGACATCGTTGTGCCTGCGGGGACTAGTCCTGAGACCGTCGTCGACGCGACGGCCTCAATAGTTGGCCTCTCAGAGGTACACTGTGTTCAGCATATGGGAGGCACGAACTTCCAAGTCACCGTCAAGAGCATGGCTTCCATGACTCTGATCGCCGATGCTGGCTACCTGAACATCGGTGGCGAGCGTATTCCAGGCTCTGTCCCCATACGGCAAGGTGCTATCTGTGAACGCGGGCTTCATTAGCGCACGACGTGCAGTCCTCACAAGCACATGCTTTGTCCGGATGGAAATGAGCGCCACGAATCCCGTCCCCAACTACCTTCGAGTTTCTGGTCATCGAGTGACATTCGACTACCGCGGTCTGCAACGTGTTGGCCGTCGGTGTGGCTCCAGTGGCCATTATCGTGCGCAGTGCACAGCACCATTCTGTGGTCGCTGTGGGGTTCATGGGCACGAAAACGAAGGTTTCGACCGCCCTTGCCGACTTTGTGGAGATGGTCACCCCACTACCGTCTGCCCAGTGCGTCGTTCATATTCGGACGCTGCTGCAGGTACCTTTCCTCCTTTACCGACCGTGTCACCTGCGGGTAACACCTGAGCGAGAAAACGGCGCTGCAGAAGAAATGTTCCACAAGTCACCACCAGAAGTTACGTTAAAAGAAAAAATTGAAGCACACTTTGTACATCCCCAAAGTGTGTTCGGCGAAAGCGTGTGGCCATTCCACTGATTATGCCATATCTTTTTTTCTTTTACACTCTCAGTGGGATAAAACACAAACCGAATGTGTGCGTATTTTCTTTTTTGATTTTTTACCGCAAATCGCAGCGAGACGCGAGACTCATCTTCCTCCGTTCGCATGCGTTAGTATTTTCTCGCGCTTTGCGCATCGTGCAAACGCCATCCGCGTTCCAGCTCTTAAATTGACGGACCCTTTGTAAATTCGAAAGTGTATTCCGTCAACGCCTGGGTCCATTGAGACGGCATCGGTCAGAATGATTGCAAACTCTGGGCACAGCGACGCTACGCAAGCAAAGCGCGAACGCTATAGAGTCCGACGCGACCGGCGTCCGTGTGCGCATCCCGGCGGCCACCTAGCCCCGTGCCAGAGCTCGGATGGATGGACGGACGGACTGACGGACATGGACGGATGGACAGACGGACGGATGGACGGACAGACGGAAGGATGGATGGACGGACGGTCGGACGGACAGACGGACGGATGGACGGACGGACCGACGTCGGACGGACACCGGACGGACGTGAGCATGAGACATTAAAGGCTTTCGCCTTAAAGATAGCACCATTTCCCGCTAAAGGGAACCATGTGTAGATGCGAAGCAGCGGGCGCTAACGCTTACACTGGCGGCGGCGTTGACGCTGGCGCTCATCGCAGCGTTGCGCAGGAGAGAAACCTGGGGAGGTGCAAAGCACGCAGTGATGAACCGGTGTTTCCTACTGCAACATCCCAATCGCTGCTAATGGACAATGAGATACAGAAGACTCGGACTGGAAACAGAGACCCGCAGTCCACTTTTAGTTAACGCGCACGCTGCGAATTTTTATCGTTCGACAACGCACAGGAGAAATCTCCCAGCGGCACTACCTTGCAGGCCAAGATCCAGTGCCATATATACGGGGTGGCCAGTGAACGGTTGTGCAGCGCGAGCAGTCGGTTTTTAACGCGATAGCGTTAAAGAGCTCGTTTCGCAGAAATTGCGGCTTCGGCGTCGGTGTCAGTGTCAGCGTCGGCGTTGGCGTCGTTGGTGTGAGCGAAAAATCATCATCTTGTCCGTGACCGAAAAATCGAGAAAGATGCAAATAAAATAAATAATGAAAATTTCCGGGTCCGAGTGAGGATCGAACCCAGGTAGTCTGCGTGGCGAGCAGGTGTTCTACCACAGAGCCACGCCTCTGCTTGAAAATGCAGTGAAAAGAACTTCCTCTGCTTGGAAATGCAACGAAAACAACGTTCATGCTTCACAAACATACGCATCCTGTATATAGGCATCGCAAATAACATGTAATATCGCAATAATATTGCGTGGTACAAGTCTACATTGCGATCGCGCGTGAGAACATGTGACTATCATAACGACTAAAGCCGGCCACCCATTACAGAAGGCACACACGTCACTGCGCGTATTCCCTTAACACCACGTAGTGGGTGCATTGCAAGTATGCACTAAGTGGTTGAAATACGCAATAGGGACAGGATATCGCTATCGCGTTCAACTCTTTAAGACGGTGCTTAAGGGTCCCCCCGATATTTTCAACCAAGAAACTCGCTAGCAGACGCTGTCGGCATCGCGAGGCGAGAGAGGGGAAGACGCGCATCTGCAGTGGGGGTGTGGACGCCGCGGGAAGGGATGTCTAGAGGAGAGAGGGCGAGCGTACGAGGGGCGAGAGGGGAGGGACGCGCATGCGCATTGAGGGTGTGGCCTCCGCGGGGAGGAATGCCTAGAGGAGAGAGAGGTGGAGACGAGGTTTTTACATGCGAAGCATCTTATGCTCGGGGCTCTGTCCGTCCCTCCCGCGTCCCGCGTCCCCCGTCCCGCGTCCGGCCACTTTCATGAAATAGGGAAGTACCCATTATGCGAACCAGAACACTGTAGTAATATGAAGGCCGTCAACCACTCCAACAGTCACTATACCTCGCGACAACTTTTTGTGGCAGCACAGCCAAAGCTACGAAGCCGAATCACGCACTTTTTTACTACGCGTCTGCATGTAGTCCGCGAACGCTAACTTTTATACACCACGTTGCATAAAAGGAAACATAAAAACAAAAGATGTAGTTATTAGGCTCAAGATCCTTCGCATTGTTATCAAGAAAGCTTATTCCGTGCGGGAGTTTCGTTTTTTGCTCTTTCTAGTTTTCTGGTTTTCTGATGTCATTTCGCCTTTTTCCTGCCCCGGTAAACAACGATGGCGTCGTTCGGTTGCAACAAGTTCACATCGTGGCTTGTGAGCGAGGATGAGTGCGCGTTCGCTAGGTGATCTGTATTCATCGAGCACAAGGAAAAGAAGACAGCTGTGCGTCGTCAAATATTTTGTTCCCCGCATATGCTATCACGGAGAAAGAAGTTGTGTGTGAGTGATACCGTCAGCGCAAGTGGGTTTCTCATCGCGATAGCCGCCTTGAAAGTGACACCGGCGACCTGTCAGTCGTCAGCAAGACCAGCTGCTTGAAAGCCATGTTGCAATTGGAAACTGTACGTAAAAACAATGACCCTTTTCATAAATTGCGTTCCATACGTGGTTGGTATTTCGGTTGCCTAATATTGCTGATACAATAACGCTAAAGATCGCGTACTTTAACACTGTACCCATCGGCGTCTACGCCGGGAGCAGTTCTGGGCGCTTTGACATGACAGCGATATTGGAGGATAAAATCACCAGTGAAAAGTTTCGCCTGGGCAACAGGCGCGTTCACGTCTATTATGCGGCTAACTACCAAAACAGCGTTCTTGGCGGAGTAAGGAGTGCGTTTCACCCGCTTGGATTTACCACGGTCGTGGATTTACGAACGTAAGACGCCCGCCTGTGGCCAGTAGTGGCCAAGATATCTGCGAACCATCGATGACTTTGTGTCCACAAACAAATTAACGTGAGCGTCTCCAGAAAGTTATTGCGTCTCCAAAAGAAGGAAAACGACGATACCGACCCTGTATTCACCGAAATTCAGGACATAGTTTCTTGCCATTGCGTTGAATTTCCTATCACACAGTTCCTGCTCGGCCGTGCGCCCCCCCCCCCCCCCCCCCATTTTTTTTGTTTTCAAAAATAAATCTGACCGCTTCAATAAAGCTGCTTCCTGTGTTCCTTAGCAATAAAGAATATTTTATTGCTTTGAAAAAAAATGCAAGCAAGCAAATGCAAGCATTACTGTAGGGTGCGCAATTTACACGCGGGCTTGAACCGCTCACACATTAGCTATGCTCGAATTCGCAGAAGAACACACCAATGATTCCACGTATTTTTCCTTCCCTGCTGCGTTCATAAGTACCTCAAGGCATGTCATAGCTTTCGATTAAAGCTACATATAACCTATCTTTTAATAGACTATTTAAAAAATAACATCATAAACCTTGGATGTTCGTGCGAAAACGCACATGTTGGATGCGCTTCCGAAACCGAAACCGAAATCGCCCGCAAACGGACTACTTGGCGTAGTAACACATGTGCAGAAGCTCCGCCCACGTAGCTTTGGCTGTGCTGCCACAGAAAGTTGTCGCGAGGTTTAGAGTCATGGCCGAGAGCACAGAGAGGCTGCTTAGCAATGGCTAGGCAGGTGGTGTCTGTCGCCCAGGTTGACCCCAATCCTTGATCTTGCTTTCATGTGTTTGGAGGGGGGCTTAGTCCGTCCCTCCTTCCCGCGTCCCACACCACCACAGCGCATGCGCGTCCTCTCCCCCTCTTTCTCCTACGCTCACCCCCTTTCTCTCCTCTAGGAATCCTCTACTCTACGGAGCGGCCCCCCGCGTCCCACAGCGCATGCGCGTCCCCTCCCCCTATCCTCTCCTACGCTCACCCCCTTCATCAACTCTAGGGAGCGGCGCCCGCGTCCCACATCGGATGCGCGTCCTCTCCCCCTCTCTCCTCTAGGAATCCTCTACAGTACAGTGCGGCTCCCGCGTCACACACCCCCCCACAGCGCATGCACGTGCCCTCCCCCCTCTCCTACGGTCCTCCCCGTCCTCTCCTCTAGGAATCCTCTACTCTACGGAGCGGCGCCCGCGTCCCACATTACCACAGCGCATGCGCGTCCTCTCTCTTTCTCCTCTCCTACGCTCACCCCCCTTTTTCTCCTCTAGGAATCCTCTACTCTACGGAGTGGCTCCCGCGTCCCCTCCGCCTCTCTCTCCTCTCCTACGGTCTCCCCCGTTCTCTCCTCTAGGAATCTTCTACGGAGCAGCGCGCACAACAGGTGGTGTGACAGCTGCATAGTCCGCTGGGGGGCGCCACGGTAGTTCCGCGGTATGAAAATGACGGAGCGCGCGCGCCTCATTCTTCTCCTGTGCAGCGCCGCGATGAGCGTCCGGACCGCTGCCGTGAAATGAGAGCGGCGACGTTCCTCCCGCTCAAGCTAATTATCTCCCCGCTGCTTCGCATCCACACATGGTTCCCTTTAGCGGGAGATGGGGAATTTTTATTTTTATTTTTTAATGGGTTTGGGCATGCGCAGTGGGGGTGCGGACGGACGGACGCCGGACGGACACAGGACGGACGTGAGCGTGAGACATTAAAGGCTTTCGCCTTAAAACGAAGAAAGCAGGTTGGCCAATCCCAGCGCGCCATGTCTTCCAGCCTCGCCGACAAGAAAAGACACCATGGTTGACGTGGCACCCATTCCAGGCAAACACAACGTGTCATGTTTGCCTGCGTCTGCTGCCAAGAAGCACAGGCATAGCGAGACCGACGCGTTAACCGCACCCTTAATTCCAGCGGCCGAATGTGCCGTAGTCTCCGACGCTTTGAAGTGTATGGACGCCGGCGTTTCGTCAGGTGCGGCATTAGAACCGAACGAGCCGAACACGTCGGTTCCTTCAGAAAGCCAGGCTCGAGACTTCCTTGAACAAGTTGCGAGACGCCATGGAAACTCTTTACTGACGCGTCTCGACAAGCAGGCGGCGGTCAAGGTCGTTGGGGGAGACAACGTCGACCCAGCAGCCCTACCCTTACCCGAATCGTCCGAAAGCAGCTTCAGCCTCGGAGTGAACAGTAGCATCGAGCTCTCATCTAGATGAATGTGATGTAGAGATGCTTGTCCCGCGAGACGTTAAGCGTGCGCACACGGCTGGCACCAGCTCGGACGGCACCCATAATAGCCGCTCCGAGTCCCAGCAGTACAAGAAACCTCAGCCTCTAGAGGGTCGAAGTGTGCTGTGTAACGTGTGCACTGCATGTCCCCCCGGACCCCGCGGTGCCGGAAATAACACGACCAGGTCAGTAAGGTCACTAATTATACTTCAATATGGCCGACACCCTAAACATTATTTCTTTAAACGTTCAAGGCTTCCGTAACCCTGTAAAACAAGCCGAGGTGATCAGCGTTGCACGCACAGAAAATTGTGATGTTCTGTTTTTACAAGAGAGAGAGAGAAAAGACTTTATTTTACAAAATGGGCCGGCAGTTTGATCTTGGTGGCTTCAGGTGGCGGCTCAGAGTCCCTGGACTCGGGCGGCATCCTAGGCCTGCCGGACGGCCCAGAGCTGGTCGTTCAACTCCGAGCTTTGGAGGGCCGCCTCCCAGCGGCGGCGGCGTCGACGAAGAAGGTCCCCCCGCGACTCCCGCAGCTGGGGCGGTGGTGGGAACGAGTGAGCTCAAGGCTTCCTCTGGTCTGGCATTGCCGGCCGTTATAGGCGCATCGCGAACGGCGACGTTTTCGCGACAGTTGTCGCCAGCACATTCCCAGAGCATGTGACTCAGCGTTGCTCTGTGCCCGCACGCTTTACACAGATCTGTGGGGTAGAGATTCGGGTAGCAGTGGCGTAAGATGGCTGGGCTAGGGTATGAGTGAGTTTGGAGCAAGCGAAAGCTTACAGCATCGCGTCTGTTTAATTTATCGTGTGGTGGCGGGAATTTACGCCTTTCGAGCCTATAGTGTTGGGTAATATCGCGGAATGTTGTCAGACGATCACCCCACGACCATTGTGATTCTTGTTGCTGCGTGCCTGTCAAAGTTTCTCGAGCCAGCAGACCCAAAGCCCCGTTCTCGGAGTCGGAGGCGGTGGCCACGTAATGGGCCGCGGCTCGGCGAGTGAGACCTCGAGCCGCGGCGTGGGCTGCCTCGTTTCCCGGGAGCGGGACGTCGGTGTGTGCCGGGGTCCATAGGAGGAAAACTGTCGGAGTTTGGGGTTGCGAGCGTGACGCTGAGTCGCCATCGCCGCACGTTTGAAGAATTCGGGCTGCTTCCCGCTAGACACGGCCGCGCGCGAAACCGCGGACTGCCGCCTGCGAGTCGCTTATCACGATCTCTGCATTCGGCGCCGCGACGAGTGCTAATGCTATCGCGGCTTCTTCGGCCGCCTCCGTGTGTCCCGTGGTCACCGTGGCGCTCGCGAGGCATTTGCCCGTATAGTCAACGACCACAGTTGCGTGTGCGCTTCTCCCTTCCCCCATATCTCGCGGCATCTACGTATACAACGTCAGTACTAGTGCCATACTTCTTTGAAGGTCTCTAGCGCGCTCGTTACGTCGCCCGACGTGGTGCGTCGGGTGCATATTCTTAGGAAGCGGCGGAACGATCAGGCGGTCGCGGACCGAGGCAGGAACCTCCGCCTTTTCGCCCTGCTGAGTGTGATACCTGATGCCAAGCGACTTCGACTTTGATAAGCGTTCGTATTGCGCAACGTCATGGGCCTCGATTAACTCGTCGAGTGAGTTGTGAAGTCCGAGCGCTAGAAATCGTTCGGTGCTCGCGTTGAGTGGAAGGGCGATCGCTCTCTTGAAAGCCTTGCGTATCATGCATTCGATTTTGTTTTTTTCTGATCCCATCCACTTGAGGTAGGGGGCAACGTATGTTATGCGGCTTATCGCGTACGCCTGCACGAGACGGATCGCGCAGTGTTCGCGCAGACCGTTACGTCTATTTGTGATACGACGCAAGAGTCGGATCGTGTCGTCCACCGAACGGCGTAGTCTGCGCACCGTCTCACCATTATGGCCGTTTGCTTGTATGTGTAACCCCAGAATTCTAATTTTGTCTACGTGTGGTATGGGAGTACCATCTTCCAATAGAACGTGTATTTTGCAGGATTCCCTTTCCTCGTCGCGAGGGGTCTTGCGGCCTCTACTCGTGGGATTGTAGATTAAAAGTTCGGACTTGCTTGCTGAGCACTCGAGGCCCGTGCCTCGCAAGTACTCCTGAACCTCGTCTACTCCCGCCTGTAGCGTTCGCTCGACGTGACCGTCACATCCTCCTCCGGGAACCCAGAGGGTGATGTCATCGGCGTATATACTGTGATACAATCCGCGTATGTCTATTAATTTCTCGGGTAGCCCTAATAGTAATAAATTAAAAAGTAATGGTGAAATTACGGAGCCTTGCGGCGTGCCCGTCGAGCCCATCTCAAATTCTTGCGATTCCTGGTCGGCGATGACGACGCATGCGCGCCTGCCTGCAAGAAAATCACGTATGTAATTGTATACTTTTCTACCCAGTCCTAATGCCTCAACCTGTTTTAAAATCGCTTCATGTTTCACGGTATCAAAGGCCTTTTTAATATCAAGACCGAGAATCGCCTTGGTGGAGCTGGTAGTGTCGTCAACAATGTGATGTTTTAGCTGAAGCAAAGCATCCTGTGCGGAAAGATTGCGGCGGAATCCCAGCATGGTGTGCGGGAATGCGTCACGGTCTTCGAGAAAGTCGCTCACTCGAGTGAGAACTGCGTGCTCCAGGACTTTTCCTACACAAGACGTAAGCGAAATTGGCCTTAGATTATCGAGCGCAATTTGCTTGCCCGGTTTAGGAATCATGATAACTCGAGCCCTTTTCCACGCTTCCGGAAGGTAGCCGTCTCGCCAGCACTTGTTGACGTAAGTCACCAGTCGGGAGATAGACTCGTAGTCTAAGTTTCGGAGAGCCTTGTTGGTAACCCTGTCTGGTCCTGGCGCCGATCGTGAGTTGAGTTCGAAAAGGACTGCCCGAATTTCTGCCTCGCTAAAGTCGGCGTCTAATTTCTCATTAGCAGCGCCAGCGTAATCGGGGTGTTGTACGCTGTCTCCCGTCTTAAAGTAACGGTCACGTATCGCGGCGAGGATGTTATTGCCTTTGTGATCTCTGACAAGTCTCCGAGTTTTATGGCCTTGGGCGGCCCGAGTCTCCTCCGGATCTAATAGGTGCCGAAATAGACGCCAAGCGCTCGCCGCACTCATCTGCCTCTCTAGGCCATTGCACAAGTCTTCCCACTGTGCCATACATACTTTGAACGCGTGTTCCTCAATTTCTCTGTCTAACTGTGCCATGCGTTTCCGCAATGTCCGGTTGCGTCTTTGGCGTTTCCACCTCTTAAGCAGGCCTTGCTTTGCTTCCCACATGTGTAGGAGCCTGCTGTCGATTACTTCGAGCTTCGCCTCGGGCGGGATGTCACACGTTGCCGCGTCTACGTCCCTATTGAGCGTCGCGGTCCATTCGTCTATGTTTACGATCGGCTCGTCGCCTCACCCTCCTTCTTCTCGTTTCTTGCGGAACGCGTCCCACTTCACTAGCTTGAGTTTACGGCCTTTGCCTTCTGAGAATGCTCCACGAACGCTCGGGCCCGTATCTATCGTAATTTCTATCAGCGAGTGGTCACTCCCCAAGTCCTCCTGCGTGTTTTGCCAAGACGCTGCGGTTACATTCGATACGAACGCAAGGTCTGGTAGCGTGTCTGAGCTCACGCTGTTTTTTTACAAGAAACAAATTTTTTTACCATTGGCCACGTTCGTGCATTTAAACGCGCATTCAACTTGGACTGTTACTTTTCTTTCGCGACATCTCGCTTCAGTGGTGTTGGAATTATTATTTTTAACCGAACTCTTTTAAGAGATCACCACGTTTTTTTATGATGGGCTAGGTCGGGTACTGGCTTTCGACTGCGTCGTATCGTGATTCAGACTACGCATTCTGTGTATTTATGGACCAGCCCAAGCAGCCAAGTCTAATGATTTTTTCCGTGACCTGGACGTGTATTTTCTTGACGGTCGGCATGCAATATTCACCGGCGATTTTAACTGCGTGTTAGATACGCGAGCTGACGTGCAGGGCCCGGGATGGGGTCGACCTGATTGGAACGCAAGCGAGCTGCGTCGCATTTTCCAGCATTTCTATTTATTGGATGCGTACAGGCTAATACATGGATCACAATGTGCCTGGACTTGGCGGCATGGCTCATCGTCTAGCAGGTTAGATCGCTTCTACGTGCCTAGTGCGTTAGCTTCTTATGTGTTGCGATGCTATGTGTTCCCATTACCATCATCCCCTGTTTATATATCTGATCATCGACCAGTAGCGCTCGAGACTTGCTTTCCTTTTTCTTTGTCAGTGAGACCATGGCGCCTCGACATTCGCGTTCTGCATGACACGCGTTCGCCCTCCAGTTTATCTAGAGTCTTGCGCGCCTCCCTTTTCGGATCCGGTCCAGAATCGTGGGCCGCGCTCAAGGTACAGTGGCGTCTACATTGCTCAGTTGAAGGGCGTGCTTTGAGACGGTGTATGCCGGAAGAATTAGCAGACACTGCCACAAAGTTACGCATTGCTCTTCGGGTCGATCGACTGACTCCTCTGATGCGTGCATGGCAGCGAGATCTACGGGGACGTTTCCAACGCCTTATTGCAGCATCGTCGTTGTCGGCGGCTGCTTGGCGTTGTCGACGTAATCCATGTGCTCACCCCGAGGTTCTGTGCCTTGCGAGAAGCTCACTTCTCAGACAGTCGAGTCCGTTGACTACCCAAGCCGCCAGAGCCCTCCCCATTGCGTCGCCCCCTGCGCGTGATCGACCACTCTTAAGCCATTTCGAAAACATGGCTCGTACGACTATGTGAACGCATCACGGTACCACCGAGACGTTAACAATGCTTAGTGGTCTGCCTCAGGTTCCACCAGACTTAGCTGCACAACTTTGTGCAAGTCCATCAGCTGATGAAGTGAAAGAGGCATTGTCTTCTATGAAGCGTGGCTCGGCTCCCGGGCCGGACGGGTTGCCCGTTGAATTTTATTTGACCTTTTGGGATGACATCGGCGCCATCTTCACCTCTGTTATTTGCCGCAGCTTTGAGAACTTCGACTTCCCAGAGAGCTTTCACGATGGTCGTATTGTGTTAATACCTAAACATGACCCTTCGTCAGTTCGCCCGGAGGAATGGAGACCAATTACGCTTCTCAACGTCGATTACAAAACCTTTGCAGCAGTTGTCACTCGGCGCTTCAGAAGCCTGGTGCCTTTCTTAATTGGACATCATCAGGCGTGCTCGATCCCTGGAAGAGAAGTTCATAGTCTCTCCTTCGTTACGCGTGACATCATTGCGTACACAATAGCGAAATCGGCGCGTGGACTCTTGGTTTCCCTTGATCAAGAAAAGGCATTCGATCGCCTTGAGCACAGCTAAATATTTCGCGTAATGGCGGCGTTTGGCTTCTCGCAAAACTTTGTTGAGCTTCTCAGAAACGCATACAGAAATATACGCAGTTCGTTGTTTTGTGATGGCTATGAAAGTGCCCCGTTTCCTGTTACCCGCGGAGTTCGCCAAGGGTGTCCTCTATCTTCAGTACTTTTAAATGCGAAGCATTTCTTAGCGAACTTCGGCGACTTTGAGCGTATCTATCTATCTATCTATCTATCTATCTATCTATCTATCTATCTATCTATCTATCTATCTATCTATCTATCTATCTATCTATCTATCTATCTATCTATCTATCTGTCTGTCTGTCTGTCTGTCTGTCTGTCTGTCTGTCTATCTATCTATCTATCTATCTATCTATCTATCTATCTATCTATCTATCTATCTATCTATCTATCTAGCCGCCTATGACTTTGTGCTCTCCTGGCCATATCGTTAATGGGATTTATACCAAAATTGCTTTGGCATGACAAGACTGTACGACGAACATGAATAACTGGTCATGCCATAATAATCATGAATAATTTGTCATAAAAAGTATGATTTACATGACATGGCCATAGTGCTCCTGAGGCATTTCTTAATTTGATATATCCAAAAATTGGTACGATGAGACATTTCTGCATGACCAACATAAATGACAGGTGGTAATATGAAAATCATGACCTGCATGTCATGTACAACATGATTTACATGCCACGCTCATGGCGCGCTGGCGGCCGTTTCGCTAGCTTGATATACACCAAATTGGGTATTGCGTGACGTGACTGTATGACGAACATAAATGCTAAGTGGTAATACGGAAATCATGACATGTCATGTGCAACATGACTTGCATGCCACACTCATGACACTCTCGGGGCCGTTTCGCTAGCTTGATATACACCAAATTTCGTATTGAGTGACGTGACTGTATGACGAGCATAAATGACAAGTGGTAATATGGAAATCATGACATGTCATGTGCAAATTGACTTGCATGCCATGCTCATGACAGTCTCGGGGTCGTTTCGCTAGCTTCATATACACCAAATTTGGTATTGAGGGACGTGGCTCTACGACGAGCATAAATGACAAGTGGTAATTGCAAATGAGTTCTGCGGAATTCCGCAAGGTGGCGGAAGGGTTAAAAGGAAAAATAGACAACCACCCGTTTGTAGCACGAAGCCACAAGGAAATCCATACGGATTTCTCAGAAAGAAAAACTTCTTAGTTGCCAAAATGTTTGCGCCGGACCAGAACAAAATTTTCGGCAACTAAGAAGCTTTTCTTTCTGAGAAATCCGTATGGATTTCCTTGTGGCTTCGTGCTGCAAACGGTTGGTTGTCTACTTTCCCTTTCTTGACAAGTGGTTATATGGAAACCATGACATGTCATGTGCAACACAACTTGCATGACACGTTCATGCTACTCCCGTGGCCGTTTCGCTAGCTTGATATACAGCAAATTTGGTATTCAGTTACGTGATTGTATGACGAGCATAAATGACAAGTGGTAATATGCAAATCATCACGTCATGTGCAACATGACTTGCATGCCAGGCTTATGACACTCTCGTGGCCGTTTCGCCAGCTTGATATAAAAGAAATTTTTAAGGCGAAAGCCTTTAATGTTTCATGCTCACGTCCGTCCGTCCGTCCGTCCGTCCCTCCAGCCGTGCCCTGGCACGGAGTCAGGTGGGCGCCGGGGCGCGCAAACGGACGCCGGTCGCGTTGGACTCTACAGCCCTCGCGCTTTGCTTGCGTAGCGTCGCTGGGCCCAGTGTCTCTAATAAACGAAGGAAGGAGACGCGCGCATCACGTTCCATTCTTACCGACCCCGTCTCAGTGGGAACAGGCGTTCGAGGAACACACTTTGGAACTGACAAAGTGTCCGTCAATTTAAACGCTGGGAGGCGGATGGTGTCTGCACGATGTGCAGAGCGCGAGAATACGAACGCATGCGAAACGGAGGCAGATTGGTCTCGCGTCTCGCTGCGATTCGAGGTAAAAAATTAAGCGAACATAGGTGGCAGGTGGTAACATGAAAATCTTGGCGCGCATGCCATCTACAATGCAATTTACATGCCACGCTCATGGTGCGCTTGCGTCAAGGTCGCTAGCTTGATATACGCCAAAATTTGTATTGCGCGGCGTGACTGTATGACGAACACAAATGACAGGTCCTAACCTGTAAAGAATGACATGGAGATGATGTACTGCGTGATTTGCTACTTGCTGCTTGCTTCGCGTTATATCGATTCCCACAGTGCGTGGGATCTGCTGGTTTTTTGTGTTTAGTCTCGAACCATTCCTGCGCTCACTACTTGATGATCCCCACGTTCGAGGCCTCCCACTACCTGGAAGTGGTACGGTGGAGGTGACAGCTTTCGCCGATGACATCACATTGTACTTGGAGGACGAGGACAGCCTGTCCCGTAGCATACGGCTTTTTGCTCAGTATGGAAATATTTCAGGTGCCGCGTTAAAGTTCTTTCTTCCGTCTTCAAAAAAGCGACTCTATTCGCATTTTGGGGCTCGATTATACTTGCTACGGCATATCAGCGTCCGTGTGGGTTTCAATACTCGAAGATGCAAAACGACAGGTTCAGGAAGCGCAACAGTACGATTTAACTCTGTTGGGAAGAAGGTACTTAGCGCAGACTGTATTTTGCAGCCGTGCATGGTACGTATGCCATGTTGTACAACCCCCATTGCGAGTAACTAGGTCGATGCAATCCCTTCTCGGCTCGTTTTTCTGGTCGGGTAGAACTGAGCTGGTTTGCCGTGCTGCGTTGGGGCAACCACGCAACAGAGGCGGATTCGCGTTCCCATCCGTGTCTGTTCGCTGCCGGTTGCTTGCTCTACGATTCTTGCTTCGCTTGCTAGACGGTGATCAGTGCCCCGCGCGTGATCTTGCCTGCTACTTCTTAGGCACTAAGATACGCTATTTGTTACCAGAAGCACGACTTCATTCCGCGTCGCATGTTCTTGACGTACCTGCCTTTTACTCCCACGGCTGTAGCATTTTATCGTCACGCACAGCAGGTCTGTCCTGATGTAGATATCTTAGAAAACCATGTTGGAGACATAACGGCGGCCCTGCTGCTCCCTCTTGTTCCACCAGACCGTCTAGCACGTTCTAGTCGTGTCTCGTGGGGCGCTATAACGGCATCCTTCCTGCCTGGCCATCTCCGCGACTTTATGTGGCGCCTGGGATGGCGAGTACTCCCAACACGAGACAGACTAGAGAATTGGGGCATGGTCCCATCTTCCACTTGCCCCAATTGGCCACTACAAGAGTCAAACCAGCATATGCTACAGCAATGCGTAATTGCAAGAGTATTTAGGAGAGCCGTGAACGCAGGTTTCCGTGGCCTAGGAGTTCATCGTTTTGCCACATCTGGTCGTTGCTCACGTAGTCGCTTGGCACGCCTCCTAATTGCCGCGGGAGCTTTTAAATGCGAATGCATTTCATAGTCGGGCTATGTCAGGCATCCGGCGTTGTCCGGCGTTGTCCGGCGTTGTCCAGCGTTGTCCAGCGTTGTCCGCGGAGGAGGAGGAGGAGGATAGGTTGAGGAGGTAAGCCCCGGCAGGTGTTAGATGTGAAGCATCTTATGGCGAAGCTTAATCCGGTGGTGGTGGTGGGCGGCGTCACCACCCATACTGCGCATGCGCAAGCCCTTTAAAAAATATAAATAAAAAAAACCTCCTCTCTCCCTCTCTCTCCTCTAGGCATCCCTCCCCGCGGCAACCACACCCTCACTGCGCATGCGCATCCCCTCCTCTCCCCCCTCCTACGCTCCCCCCTCTCTCTCCTCTAGGCATCCCTCCCCGCGCTCCCACTGCGCATGCGCGTCCCCCCTATCTCTCCTCTAATACGCCCCCCCCTTCCTCCTCTAGGCATCCCTGCCCACAGCGTCCACACCCCAACTGCGCAATCGCGTCTCCCCCTCTCTCTCCTCTCCTACGCTACCCCCCCTCTCTCGCCTCGCGACGCCGACGCAGGCAGCGTCTGCTAGCGAGTTTCTTGGTTGAAAAAACCGACTGCTCGCGCTGCACAACCGTTCACTGTCCATCCCGTATATATGGCAATGGATCTTGACCTCCAAGGTGGTGCCGGCGGGAGATTTCTCCCTGTGCGTTGTTGAACAATAAAAATTCGCAGCGTGCGCGTTAACTAAAAGCCGACTGCGGGTCTCTGTGTCCAGTCGGAGTCTTCCCGTCTCTCATTGCCCATTAGCAGCGATTGGCATGTTCCAGTAGGAAACACCGCTCCATCGCTGCGTGCTTTACGCATCTCCAGTTTTAAATGCGAATGCATTTCAAGTGCGTGAGGGCGCTCGCATCGCGGGAGCTCGGCGGAGCTATATATATAAAAAAAATTAAAAAATTTAAAAAAAAGAAAAAAAAGGTAAAAAGAACAAAAAGAATAAAAAAAATAAATAAAAAAAAGAAGAAAAACAGAACAAAAGCAAAAAAAAAAAACAGGCGCTGCGCCGTGCTCCCGACCGGGTTGCAGAAATTAGGCGCCTTTTCCTTCTTCGAACCACAACCACCATATATAAATGGAGTGAAGCGCGCGCGAAATGCATTCGCATTTCCTCACGATTCCCTTCGGGGGAGGTGGGGGCCATTTTTTTTCATCTGGCCTGGTTCTTGTAGCCAGTTCATTAGATAGGGGTTGCCACATGTACACAATGTGTATGTATTTACCTTTTTGTGTGTGTATATATGTCGGCAGGTGTTGTCCCCGTATCCGTGTGGGTTCTTGTACATAAAAATTTCATGCCATCACTTCGCAATTATGTAAATAGCCTGCGCCATAACATCTGATGTACATATATACTTGCGTGCTGGTGAAGTTATGTATATTGTGTACATATATCGTCATGTAAATTATATCGTCATGTAAATTGTGTATGTTGTGATAAGTGTGTGTGTTAGTGCATAGTACAATGTGTTACGGACATCCTGTGGACTTGGACATTTTTGTGATAACGCTTCATGTATATTGTGCTTAGTCGTTTGTCTGTTCATTACTATCCTCGTTGTATATGCACTATTTCTAATTGTTGGTTACGTACCACGATGAAATTAACTTTTTCTAAACAAAATTTTTGCGTTGAAGTATCCCAAGAAAGACTATCGTCTTTAAAAGACATGGCAGTCAGTCGAATGGCCACAAGCCTTCGCCGAACACACTTTGGAGTCTACAAAGTCTCCTTGAAGTTTTGTTCTTCCAGCGCCTTGATGACAATCACTGATCATCATCAGCAAGAAGTCTAGTGTGCTTGGCGTAACGCAGGCAAATCGACGTAGTAAAATAAAGAAAAGAGATAGCGAGCGCGAACTAGAAAGAGAGGGAAAGCAAAAAATATAGGAAGTAAAATAGAGGAAGCAAGAAAGAAAAAGAAATATATAAATAGAGAGGATGAAATAAATAGAAATAAAGAGAGAGAAAATCGGACAGAATAAAAATTACACCATCTCCCGCTAAAGGGAACCATGTGTAGATGTGAAGCAGCGGGCGCTAACGCTTACACTGGCGGCGGCGTTGACGCTGGCGCTCATCGCAGCGTTGCGCAGGAGAGAAAACTGGGGAGGCGTAAAGCAGGCAGTGATGGAGCAGTGTTTACTACTGGAACATGCCAATCGCTGCTAATGGGCAATGAGAGACAGAAGACTCCGACTGGACACAGAGACCCGCACTCCGCTTTTAGTTAACGCGCACGCTGCGAATTTTTATTGTTCAACAACGCACAGGAGAAATCTTCCACCGGCACCACCTTGGAGGTCAAGATCCATTGCCATATATACGGGATGGCCAGTGAACGGTTGTGCAGCGCGAGCAGTCGGTTTTTTCAACCAAGAAACTCGCTAGCAGACGCTGCCTGCGTCGGCGTCGCGAGGCGAGAGAGGGGGAAGCGGAGGAGAGGAGAGAGAGGGGGTGACACGCATGCGCAGTGGGAGTGTGAAGGCCGTGGGCAGGGATGCATAGAGGAGAGAGGGGGGGAGCGTTGGAGAGGAGAGAGAGGGGGGACGCGCATGCGCAGGGGGAGTTAGACGCCGCGGGCAGGGATGGAGAGAGGGGGGGAGTGTAAGAGGGGGAGAGAGGAAGGGAGGCGCATGCGCAGTGAGGGGTGTGGTAGCCGTGGGGAGGGATGCCTAGAGGGGGGAGAGGAGGTTTTTTATTTTTATTTTTTCTTTAACTGTTTGCGCATGCGCAGTAAGGGTGGGCACGCGGCACACCACCACCACCGGATTAAGCTTCGCCATAAGATGCTTCACATCTAATATAAAAGAATAAAAAGAAAGACAGGAAGAAAGAAAAAGAAATCTGAGGAGAACCAAAAACTGCGCAGCTCCACCATTCCTTCAGGATTGGCACCCTTATGGGAAGCTGCCTTAATTTTTTTCTTGCACTATCTGTACACCGTGATCCCCACTAAACCAGCCGGGTGTTAATGGTCATGCCTTACGCCACTGCTTTAGTCGCCCATTGTACGCGCCCCTTTCAAATTTTTTTTCTTCGTCTCAAAAAGGTTCAGTGTGTATTCGCCTCGAGATCTTTGACTGGCGCCCTCTCGCGTGTGACGTCAGGGAGAGGACTCGGATGCAGCTCTTCGCGCGCTCGCTACGTGAAGGCTGCTCGACGGTGCCGGCCTGTCTATCGCGCTCGAGTTATTGAAACATTGGTGGGCGAGTTCATAAAGCAATTTGTATTGAATGTTCAAGCAAAATGCCCATCGAAATCGAGCGGAGTTGCCGTCAGGAGCACGTTCTGTGTCGATTGCTCCTGTTGTCGTCTGCTAGCCATCCATGTGCACATCTGCTTCTATGGTGAATTTTTCTTTTCGCGACTGTTCCATGGCCGTGGCGCACTCAAAATGACTTTCCTGCCCGTTTTCGATAACTGACTTCAGCGTTCGGGCTTCAGCTTCCATGTCTGCGTTAAAGCGCAATAAATGTATACCGTGTGCTGCGCGTGTTCGGGTGCCAAGCCTGCTCCTTCGATTCAATTCATTTGTTCGGAGCATGACAAACGACGTGTGATGTCATTCAAATAAATTAAGTGGCGTTACCGGCAACAACGTTTGATTAAATACACATTTTTAGCAGCTGCTATGTAAGCGCGTCGTAAGTACTTTAAATTGAAACACGAAATAAACAGGGTGATGCACGACGGGGATATTAAATATCGGCAGGTTGTCCGGAGTGAGTTACTTTTGTTTTTGTTCTTTTTTTGCAACATATTTTAATCCTTACGTTAATAAATCGACGTTTGTTCACTCGTTCACGGTGGTCTGAAAATATGCTGAACAGAATTAGTGTAATCATACTAACGTTGATAAATATAAAGCTTTCGCATCGAAAGATGTATTGGCAATAAAATACTGTAAATCAGTCTCAACGGTCAACTCCTGATGTGGCTTGGTGCGATCACTGTACTAAAGAGACTCGAGTTCCTTATGCATTTGCCTAAGTTGACTCGAAGGCGAAAGCCATCTTTTTCTTGAGTCGATGTATTGTTCCTTCGCCGCCCCCCCTCCGAATGCTTTCTGGACGTAACGTGATTTTGCATTGAAGCTGAGCCTTGCCCCCACGTCGGGAGGCAGAAAATAGCGCCCTTTATATCTTCTTCTTTTCCCCAACCACTCTCTACACATCACCTGGTTTTGCATCGCCTCCGAGATCGGCCCACCAATCACGGAGGCAATGCAAAGCGACGATGTCATGTGATGACGTAATATGTGACATGACGTTATGACGCTACAAATTTTGTCGGTCTGGGATGTCATGATGACGTGATCATGTGATGAATTTTCGCATCACTCGTGTTGACGCTGGCGACGCGGGACGCCGACGGTCAACTTTCGCAATTTATGTGGAATCTAAGGCTCCCACCTTAAAATATTCAATCTTGTTACAGCTAGCACGGTAAAGAATCACAATAATGAGCCACAGGGGCCAAAAAGAATGGTGGGAAAGAGCTCTCTTTCTCCTCTTCCTGGACACATTCGCCGATTTTTCCTTTATACGAAGCTGTACTATCGGTGTCAAGTGAAACGCAAACACTGCAGCGGATCGCGTTGCCGAAGCATTAGAAATATAGTGCGCGCCATCCTGTCATTACCAGTGGCAGGCTCGCACAGTCGAGTAGGCAGCACTGCGCGATCGAAAACATAAATGCGGCTCATGAACGTATCTATCTCTAATCATAAGAGTCGAACTGTACCACGCGCACCACTGCTGGCGTTTCATTCCGAGCGATCTTATTTGCATCCAGCTCGCCCAATCTGTGCTAGTGGTCCGCAATAACCCGCTGGTCGATGAACTTATCGATTTCATTTTGTCGGCTGTCGTGTCTGCACAAGTCCACATGACTACAATTGGGAGTGGAGCGTGAATTTTCGTTCATCTCAAGTCTGTTTACACAACGCTGATTTTTGCGAATAAGCCGCAAAATTGATCGCGCTGCGATTTCAAAGTAGCGGAGAATCTCTTTAACTCACTTGGCGGGGGCGCTCGCGCTTTCACGTAAGCTACTTCAACGCCATCTAGCCCAGTGAGCGACGCTACGAACTCGGGTGCATGAACCTGACCGCGATGGCTGTCGGTATACAGAAGATATGTTAAATGTTAATGTTTCTTAAACTCATGTAATGCTAGCAGTCATCTCAAGAAATGTCATAAGAAAATGCAGCTAGTAGTCGAGGAACGCCGTGCGACGCGAGCGAACTATAAGGAAAATGCTGCTGTTTTAGCCAGAGCGTAGCAGACGACAAAAGCCGAATCCCCGCCCTTGCGTCACCGGAGCGCCGTTCGCAGCGCCGCCATCGGTCGCACACCAGGCGAATAGTAAAATGTTTAATATTGTGGTTCTGTTCAATAGGTTATATTCCCGGACAGTTCACTTTAATGTGCCCGTGCTCTACCAATGTAAAATGCCTCGTTCAGCTTCTAGACACCCACTGCTCACGTGTATAGATTCAAGAAACGTGCGGGTAGCTAAACTTCCACTCCAGGCTGAGAATGGTGTTCCGAGCTACAAACAAGGTTTT
>JALIZH010029375.1:0-11398 GCA_030522465.1 Rhipicephalus appendiculatus | reverse complement strand
TGATGGTTCTAGCATTTTACATCAAATGTAAAATGCTAGAATGTAAAAAAAACACGATATCATCCGCAACACCCAAGTTGCAGAGTTGTTCTCTTTTAATTCTGTGGCCTATTTGCCCCATTATGGTTATCGTCATATTTATTGTGAAGCTGCCGCGAACAGAATTAGATTGTAAACCTTCGCCACAACTCATTCTCGACGATCCGTGTTTTGCTGCGTTTATTGAAAATTATGGCGGTTGTGAAAATGCTTCAGATGTTTGCTATGGTATCTACGGATCTGTGGCGTAGCCAGGAATTTTGTTCGAGGGGGGGGGGGGGGAGGGAGGATGGGGACTCTTACATTGCAGCGCGGCCTCTTCATTGAATATTTCGAAGGGCTAAATACATTAGTAACCGATGTATTACCAGTGTCAATTTGTATTTGATGCTGCAAATCATTTTCCGAATCCTGCGCACTGTCACGAACGAGTAAGGAATATGCTTTTTTTACAAAAATATTATGTTGGCATGCCCGCAAAATCTTTCCAGGAACAACTGTCAGCAATCTTTTAAAATTCTTGCTTTTTTTTTGTGTAAAGGGTACAGAAAATATCACGTAAGCTTTTTAACTGCATCGGTTTAAAACTCAAGAAGCGCCTGATAACAAATAATGAAGCCCAGAAAATAACCAGGATGAGAAAAATTATTTTAATGTACATTCTTTACACAAAAATGTTCATCTTTTTGCACAAATGTTGCGGCCATGAAAAAAACAAGAATGGGAAAGTACACCTCGAATACCAGCAAGACATAAGTCACCGGAACCATAGTGCGCAGTATGCTTACACAAAACAATGCAAATGTGCATTTAAATATACCATCAATGTAGGTAACTAAGCAATGATCACTATACATAATGCCCAAAATAAGGCAAAAAAAAACATGCTGCATAATCGAAGAAACTGTGATATGTTCTTGGGCCAAGATGCTGTCGCGGACGGACTATGTGGACAGGACTATAAACACAGAGCCGGGTAAATAAGGAAAGAAAGTATTTCAAAACTGTCTTAAAAGTGCGAACCATTATTCTGCGCTCAATATAAAAGCGGGGGCGTTGCTTCTAGTTCAAACAGTATTGACCAAAAAAGACGACAAGTGAAAGCTACAGATAATGCCGCTAGATCGGCTTCCTAATAGCTGAATTTGTTCGGTGACGCCGCGTATGCCGACCTCTCAGTCAACGAGGTGAAGCTGGTCGATTGGCTGTTAATGTCCACAGGATGCTCGTATTCATACGTTTACAATAGGTCATGCTGTTAACTGTGAAGAGGTGTAAAACCTTCACGGTTTTAAAATGTGGTGAACAATAATATTGTTCATAGTCACGGGCTCATGGAAAAAAATTTTGAGAAAGAAGCATTCGCATTCTTGCGGTCATTTTGAATTGTCTGCTGTACCGCTTCTATGTCATCAATGGCAGCGCTAATGTCGATGCTCCTCGTCTGCACCTTCTTTGACAGTGGCAAAGTCAGTGCTAACACGTGCTCCGCCACATGAAGGCTTACAAGGAACGCTGGTGACAAGAGTGCCACCATTGGACTGTTTTCCTGCCCCGAACTTTCGCCATTTCCGTTAAAATTAATCTCCTCTAGCGCTGCGATCAACGGCTCAAAGAGGCTCACGAAAGAAAGCAGTGCATCGTGCTTCTCGAGCCAGCGCGTTTCGCACAATCCCAAAAGTCGCTGCTTTGTACACTCCGGACAGTTCAAACGTATCATATTTCACAAAACGTGTGATCGGCTAGAAGATTCACGGGAAAAGGTTCACGTCGCCTTTAGAGTCCCAAAACAGTTTGCGATGTCTGTGATAGAGCATGCTGCCCACAGAACTAGATTAAAGGTGTGACTGGCGCAGTTAGCGTAGAGTGCGGCTGGATATTTTTCTCGAGCAGCAGCTTGAACACCATTCGTTATGCCTGCCATCGAGCTTGCACCACCGTAGCCTTGACCTCGGATATATTCCATGTTAATTCCCATGTCTAGAAGGAAACTTAGGATGGTGTCTTCGGTGAGGACCCGGCCACTTTGGTCGTGAATTGGCACAAAGCCTCAGAACACTTCTTCGATTTCCTTGGCATCCATATTAAGCTACCTGCACAAACAGTAAGCTGCTCGATACCAGCAATATCCGTCGTTTCATCAGCGAGTACGGAAAAGCAGCCTGCGGCCTTTACTTTTGCGACTAGGCTTTCCTTGATGATCGCAGCAGTGATTTCTATAATCTTGTTTTGTACATCTGGACTTAAATACGAGGCAATATTTGGGCTACTTTCCAAATGCTTGTTTAGATCTGTGTCGCCCCCAATCCATCGCATGCGAAGCAGCGCTCTGAAGTTGCCTGTATTTGTAGAGGAGGCTGTGCTTGAATCCATGGGACCACTCTCTCTAAGGACACGGAGAGCCAGACCTTGCCGCCCGCAAAAAAGAACTGTCTCAACAATAGGCCGTAACTTCCTTCGGTTGCGAAGGAAGTTACGGCTGGAGAAACAGGATTGTCAACAACAATGCAAAGCATATTCATTGGAAATAAAAGTAATATGTACTCATTGAAACAACGCAAATTTAACACCTAATTTCGGCGAATTGGAGACTTGCGAGAAATTAACTCCGATAAACGCTGGATTTCCTCCAAAAAGGTAAACTCCGAAAAGCACCCCTTGACTTTGTAGAAAATCTCCGAAAAGACGAAGCCCTAGTTATTACGTACCACCCAGCTGGCGTCATCATCACTTTGGCCTAAAGTTTCACTCTGAAGCAGTTTGATTGTGGAAAAAAAAACCTAAAAGAATCGATTCACGATAATCGCAACACGCGAATCTCATTCACTGATGTGAAAACAATGCGCTCCTTCATTTCAAAAGTAATAGAACAGGAAGCAGCGGCGACATGTGGCAGATGTTGACAGAGCTTGGCCCGCTTCTGTCCGCTTTGTTAGGGCGCAGGAAATGACAGCAGTGTCGTGAGGCCGTAAAAACAGTGGTTGCTCTTTCCATCTAATTTCGGCTCAGGAGCCAGATTATTCTTTTGCATCCGGGGCCAGTTGCCGCTGTTGATGCGTGTATTGGCTATGCATCCACGTGGCAGTGACAGGGAAAGTTAATGAGTAGCACCACAAGAGTACATCAACGCGAAGGTGCCTCGACCGGTCTCTCTTGATTATATTCGCGCTCGAAATATTGCGAGCGTTAAATGAGGTGTCACGTTACAGTGCAAGCGGCGGCTCTGGCGGCCAGCAGCTACGCAATGATAAGTGAAAATAACGCCAAACTTACTTTGTCTGCTTGGCTGCCATGAAGTTCAAATTCCAAGTGCTATTTGACATTGCATTTATGTTACTCGTATAGTGCTCCTTCACCGCTGCCAACACACGTTATCTCTAGGACAAGGAAATATGTGAAATACCATGTCAAGGTTCGTCTTTTTACTGGACTATGCGACAGCTCTAACATGTTAGGCAACACTTTTATAAAATACTTGCTAACGTGAAGCTTATATAAACGGAAAACTGAGTTGCATGAATTATGGAATAGTTCACGAAAACGTCCTTGCCTACTTAGGGCAACGTTCTGTCCTTGTTGCTTGCACAACTGCTCTGAAGGTACAACTAGCGCGCACGTGTTCGTGCACATTGCTATTTATTACAATTATTTTGCTTTACTGGAGAAATTCACCGCATCATAAAAACTTTTGGCCTAACTAGCGAAATTATAGCGGTAGCCTTCGTCCATATGAGCCCAGCCTGTCATACGAAGTGTACCACTGGGGGATCCCTGTATCATAAACAAAACTAGTTAAGCTCGACATCTTAAACAATAGTCACTTAGTCACTTGAAAGTAAAACAAAAAAAAATAGCCCACTGCTGTACCCAACGCGCAATGAGTAGTGACAGCATTTGCGTACTTATTCTGCGTTTGCAGCATAACTTGCTCTACATTGTGGTGCTTTGCTAAGTTTAGTAACAGACGTACTGATTCCACGTAAAAGTCGTGAAAAATTGAACCGTCCCTAATTAAAGCACTTTCTTATTCTCTTGAAATGCTCTGAAAACTTAGTGACGGAAGGAGATCAGAAGGCTGCGAAATCGCACACTGTTTGTCACCGCAGAAAAACTTGAGCATTGTGTGAAATTTCGACATACTCTTTTCCCGAGAACTGTATTAGTACTTCATATATTTAGTATCTCTTCCTTTAATTGTTATTATGTTGTGCCAATATAAAATCGTTCGTGTGCGTAGGCGTAGCCATGATATGTTGATGTTTGTTTGATAATCGCTTGCACTGTTGCGTTAGACTCTTGCATTTGCGAATAGAATCATCGTTAAGTTTTTTCTGTATGGTTACGTGCATTGGAGCACGTGATATTATAGACGGTGAATATTCCGCTTCAAATGATCGACTCTTTTTTTTTTTTCTCGACTGCAAATGCGGTAGCTATTCCTTTTTTGCAAATTGTTGGGGATGTATCAGGCTTCGGATTCCGTGAAGGTTATTGAAGGGTCTTTATTTTACTCCACGACCTGAAACAAAGTGCCCCAGGCCCGTTTGAGGATACAAGCGATTTTTCCAAGCAGCTTGTCTTGCGGGCTGCCGGACGTAGACTCCCCGTTGCTTCGAAGAAACTTTCCCGCCTCTACGGCGATCACGTGATCCGGACGCGGCTTCCCAGGCGCCAGCTCACACAGTCGAAGGCCGATACACAGCGACACTCGATTTGAATGCAAGAGGCGGAGTGACAGCAAAACACCTCTCGCTTCCCGTAAACATTCGAAGGAAGAGCCGTGGTCTCTTCCCCATCAGTTAACAAGCGACGCATGGTCTCCGGCTCGCGGGGTCAAAATAAACGGCGTGAGAGCACCGAAGGCTGCAACACCGATATATCTCGGACGTAGTCCGCGAATCTGCTGTCACGCAACACACTCTTGGCATGATGAACAATAGGGAACGCGACCGTGGCGCCGAGAGTCAAAGATAAATGTGCCTCCGTGCGCATCGGCTCCTATTGCACCACTTGTATCTGTCTATATACTCCACAGCTCACTAGGTCTAGGAGTTTTTATGGTTTTATTAACGTATACCACACCGCATATAATACTTCCCAAATCGCGGCTGCGTTATTTATACATCAGAAATCTGTCTAGCCGTAAATGCACTGTATAATCTAGCACAATAAGGCAAATGAAAACATGATACGATCTTGAAATGCGTACGTTCATCCTGTGTAACGAATGCATCAGTCAGTCATTCAACAAACTTTAATAAGGTCCAAAGGAACTACAAACTCGTAGTTGCGCGCCGCGCCCACGTTGGGACCGGAAGACCATGGTCCTCCGCCCGTTCGCGGGCCCTTTGGACAGCCCTAGTTGTTTCTGGGGATCGCCACTTCTGAGGGCTTCCTCCCTGTACTCTTGTTTATTAAAAGGCGCATTTCGTAACGCAGAACATTGCCAGAGCAGGTGTTCTAACGAGCAATACTCTGCATTGCACTCAGGGCAGCGTGGGTCGATGTCCGGAGCAAAGTGGCTAAATTTAACTCTCGTCGGGAATGATGCCGTCTGTAACATTCTGAACGTAGAAGGTTGATGTTCTGAAGAAAAACAGCTCACAGAAAGAAAACGAAGAGAAGGAACAAGGGGAAGACGCGAAGCGTATGATCTCTTTGTCTTCCCTCGCTTTCTTGTGTTAGTTTTTTTTTAGTTCTTCAGAAAAGAAATACGCACCGACTCGCGCAACTTGCCAATTTGTTAGATTATGCAAACATCACTTTTTAAGAACAAAGCGCTGCGATTACGTTTTTTAAATAATGCATATGTATATGAACCTGTCTATCAAATATTCCCGAATTCTAAACAAAGGAAATTAAGTGATGCGACAAAAATATCACCTGCAGTTTCACCGCAAAGGACAAAGCAACGAATTCGGTAAGAACGCGTGGGTATTACTATTCTCTTGGACTTTATATACAACATGAGGGTGACGGCGACGTCGTCGGGAGAAACCCTTGCAGATAGTTCACATATTTCCTATCGCAATAAAAGTATGTACATAATACGAGAGCACTTGTTTACCCTCTTCTCATAGCGGTCGCCATCTATGCTGGATTTTCAACGTTGTGGTCGCCATGTTACACTCGCATCAAATACCGTCTCTGTCTGGGCAGCTACTTAGAGCGAGTGCAATGCACTCAAGCAGAGAAAAAAGAAAGGCAGAATCTGTCTATCTATATCAGAATGTGCGGGTGCGCACGTGTGTGTGTGGGTTTCTTTCATTTGTTTGTATGACGTCGTTAAAACAAGATCGATCCGATGTTCTCCCTATAAAAGGAACATTCGTAGAAAGGAAAACTCATGCTCTTAAGCGCAGCAAGAATTGATGATTCCGACCTTCGCGATCGCAGATCGCACCCTAATCTGCCTCATTTGTGCGTAGGCACGTGCCAAGATCATTAGACGGTCTCCTTAAATTACCAGAGCATCGCCGGCTGTAGAAATTCCAAGAAACGTACAAAACAGCCTGAATAATAAGTCATCAGCATTTATGCGGTGAAATCAATTTGAGCGGCGCGCTTTATGATCTTTAGGCCGTCATTTAGAACTGGCAGTTTGCCCAACATCCCAAAGAAATGAACACAATGCAGTGGTAATCTGAGAGAATCAACCCTGCGCCAAAATACGCGAATGACCTGTGACGCTGCACCCTGCAAGGATAATAAATTTAGCTAAATAATGGCACTTTTGAACTATACTTTTTATGAGGCGAAACTGAGCTATGATCATGAATCTCGTCATACTAATTTACGGTGGGTCTATTTTAACCTCCTGGGTTCCTTTTCTCTGCACCTGGATTGAAGTACAAGTGTTTAACTGAAGTACAAGTGTCACGCATATCTAACAGCAAGGTCTCACATCAAATCGAGTTCCGGCAATACTATCTCTATCGAAAGAAACTGCTTTCCCAGTCTCTCGAGTGCGTTTCAGCGCGCTGGGTGAAAGTGGAAACGCTGTACAGTGTGTCCCTGTGTACTACAGCGCTGGGAGTCACTGGGACACACACTGTGCAGCGTACACTCTAAGGCAAAAGGGTGTTAAAAGGGTGTGCCGTTCGTCCTCTTGGGAACTAATGGGGCTGCCACAACCATTAGTCCCTTTAAGGACTAACGGCACCGGGTCTAACAGTTAGTCCCCTCAAGAGACTAACATTTAGTCCTCACATTTACACCTTCGCGGGCAACCGTTAGTCCCCACGGTTGCACCTCAAGGGACTAACATTTAGTCCTCACGTTTACCCCTTACCGGTCAACTGTTAGTCCCCACAGTTGCACCTCACCGGACGAACGGTTGGGTCCACTCGGATGAACTTTTTATACTCAGTTCAAATGATGCGTTAATCCCCAGGGATAATTTTGCACATTTACTCTCTGCAAGGCTTAAATACTTTTCTCGCGTGTTTTTCTCCGCAGTGAGCAACAAATGGCGCGGAAAAGAACACGCGAAAAAAATATTTAGTCATGCTTGTTTCACTGCTTTCGCAGTCAATGCAACAACGAAAGACAAAAGTGAGACAATGAAATGTTTTATTTTTCTATATAGGTACATATAAAGTTTCTGCATTCTTTCAGTAAATTCTCTGCCAGATATCAAACTCAGGTCCAGCCGCGTTGTCATATCTCGTACAGTCGTCTTTGTCAAGCTGCTCCAGCGGAAGCGACAGATGACTGGCATTGCACGCACAAGCGCACGCAGCCTTCTGCACATAGTGGACAACGTCTGCACAAAATGATTGCAAATAGTTAGTCACATGTGACAGTGAGGAAGATATGCGCACATGACAAATACGTGCAAGGTGAAAATAAATACGCATGTCTAAAATATGGCATGCAAATATTTTCACCGCCGTGTCATACATGATCGAAAACGCATTTCGAGTCACATAGCACAACAGCTCAAGTGTGGCAGCCGCAGTCTAGGCGCCGCGACCGCCGAGCCGCGAACGAGTCGGCGAGTTCTCTGCGAGCGGCGTCGTATAGGCGATGCGCAGAGCGCCGACGACGCCATCTGCCGCCACGGCTCGGAAACGCTAGCGGGTCCGGGCGAGCAGTGTTCCCGCGAGCGTGTACGCGAGTGTACGGATTGATGTGTTTTCATCGTCATCTAACGACATTGTCGGGCTTCAGCGATGTCGAAAAATAACTGCGGCGTTGTCGACTGCTCAAACACCTACAAAAAATCGCCAGGAACGCACTTCTACAAGTTTCCGGTGCTATTTCATGAGCGAGAGCGACGGCGGCGGTGGATTGCGGCTGTCCGACGCAGAAGGTAAGCAATCGCGCTTTGTTTACGGCAGTATAAGAACGATTACCGTGTTTTATTTCTCCATTTAAGTCGCTACGTCTTCAGCGAACGCTACTACGTTTACACTCGGTCGCTTCGCCTGCATTGTAGACGCTACAATGCACATGAGGTTGTTATTACTGATAAGACGCGATGCCTAGGCTCTCTTGAAAAACGAATGGCGCGAAGCGCAGTGCCAGGGAATGTGGGGCAGGTGACGGCTCCTTTACAAAAGCGCCGTGGAATCGCACGTGTGCAGCACGAAATCGGCTGCATTCTACCTATTGATGGCACTTGAATGCGATCACCGGTGCACAATGTTCGCTGTGCGCTCGCCTCAACTATATGCATATTGGCTGTAAAACATGGCACCTGTGCGCATTGAAGGCTTTTTACAGGAACATTCAACCGATTCAACCTTCTTTTGAATGCCTCGTAAAATGACTTCATGCTAATAGGAAACACCCTTGATGTATCCCACTAAATGCTCGTTCGCTTTACACAAGCTGTGTTATGAGTAGGGCCATAGGCGTGCGCACGGGAGGGGGGGGGGAGCTTTCCTATTCGCCCAAGAGGGTGAGGGGGGGCGCAAAATCTGCCCCATGCATTGACTTAGTGGGGCTTGGGGGGTGCTGCGATGGTCCTTTGCCCCCCTCCCCCCCTTGATGGGGAACCCTGCGCACGCCTCAATGGAGCCGATTATGAAACTTCTCGCGCCACTAGCGCCAGCTGCCGAGATATTTTTTCTCAAGTTCATCGTGCTGGTTTTAAAGCTTTACCAACGCTGACTCTTCGCGTGGCCGCACCCGTGAAATCCATGCGCCGGTGCGACAGCGCTCTCTCAAAACCTACTATATAAACACATGGCACGTAAACGAAGCTACTGTGCCGAGAAAAAACGTTGGTTCACGCGTCAACGCATGCAGGCATTAGTGATCGGGACGTTATAAAAGAAAGCAATGCACTTACGATGAGCTCCACTTCGTAGGGAAGCTTGTTGACGCCTGTCTGTGGCAAACACTTGGCGCGTATGTTCACAATGTCGTCCCACACACCTGTTACATCGGACACATGTCCACTATTATAAAGTGCGGCTCCTTTGCGCACACTATCGCCGCAAAAGTAATCGTTTGGGACGCGCACAAGCGGCAAATCGCACGTGCGCACTTCCGTCATGCTTGCAGTGAAAGGAGGCGTCTGCTACGCGACCCGCTCGCGTTTCCGACGGCCGCCGCTACGCGGCTTTCAGTGACGCCCCTATAACCGCTGCGCATCGTGTATACAGCTCGAGCAAGCGAACGCGGGGCCGAACGCGGAGCTCCTGCTGCTTCTGCCGCCAGCGAACCTCGAACAGAGGAGCGAGCGAACGCGGAACCGCCGCCACGAACGGCGCAGAGCTGCTTTCGAGCGAGCGCTGCGGAAGCCGACGGTAATGGCGACAAATTTTCACGAAGTTACTGGATCGAGCGGCAGAGTACAACGAGCGAACGCGGGGGGCCGCCGCCACGAACGGCGCTGAGCTGCTTGCGACCGATTGACGGGGAAAAGCCAACGGAAATGGCGAAAACTGTCCACAGAGTTCCAAAGCACAGCTAAAGTCGGCTAGCTAAAGCACCCGCCAGCTGCCGGTGCACTTCAAGCGCGCGACATACAACCGAGCTCGTTGACGGCAACCGCAATGCGTTTTGGACGAGTCGCACCGCAGCGGTGAGGCCTCTGCCCAATATCACAAGCCCGCAGCTCATCACCGCGGCGAGAGCGCCCAGGCGGCCGAGCGAACAAGCGAGAAGACTGACCAAGAGCGAGGAGGACGGTTAGTTTCCTTGACAACGGTTTGCACACGTGACGTATCTCCCGCGCGGTTCATCCCTTTGGTGCCTTTGGAGACTAACTGGTTTGCACACGGCACGCATCCCTCTGTGGTTACTCCTCAGCGGTCTATCCGTTCATCGCGCGCGCCTATTGGGCTCCGTTACTCCTCTTTCGGGTAATTTTGCCTTAGAGTGTAAATTGCCATCGGGCGTCAGAATATGTGACTATCATAACGATTCCATAGTTTAAAGCCAGCCACCCATTAAAAACGGCACACACCTTACTGCGCGTATTCCCTTAACACCACGTAGTGGGTGCATAGCAAGTTCGAAAACATTTCCCACATTTGCCGCGCATAATTTCTCCTGGTTTAAACCATACTACCCATTACATAGTATGCACTAAGTTATTGAAGTACGCAGTAGGGACGGGAAATCGCTATCGCGTTCAACTCTTAAAGGCGAAGCTTAACGGTCCCCCATTTTTTTTTTTTGCATAACCTGCTTTCAGCGCTGAAACGTGTTCCCTTCCACCGCGTTACTAATAACTAGCCCAGCGAATACGTAGCTGTTTTGTCATCGTGCTCTTGAATTCGCAGAACGCTTTTAATACCTTAAAGAATAAAATGCAGCTAGGAAATTTTGCGCCGATAGCGAGAAATATAAATGGCTAGGTTTTCCTCTTTACTCTAAGACGGTTCAAGAAGAATAAAATCTCGTGCCCAGCATGGAATGATTATGTTTCCCAATAAAAATAGGCTAGAACATGCTAGAACAAAGGGAAACTTGTCAGTGCATCTTTGTTCGTGGAGCAGGTAAATGCACGTCTTTCTAAAATTTTGTTTTTTGTTTTCTCTGAAGCAGGTGAATCTACTCTGCTTTCATTTCCACAACAACAACAAATTCTACATTATCGCACTAGCATAAAGAAATTTTGAGGATGCGTTTCATTGGATAACAGACAACGTATGTTGTAAGCAATTGTTGCCTAATCTGATTAGTCATCAGAAAGCAGGCCGTGAGCAATCACTGTCCTAATTGCCTGTGCAAACACTACAGCACTTTTACTCATTTTTTAAAACTTTATTGTAGCTATCAGATCGTATTTGCACCAAAAATATCTGGCAATATAGCTTGAAGCGATAAATATAAAAATGTACGCTATGTATTTCGAGTATCTATAACAGCGAGTACTCCTTAGTGTAGTCCCCCATATGAG
>JALIZH010029374.1:0-14374 GCA_030522465.1 Rhipicephalus appendiculatus | reverse complement strand
CTGAACACGAATGAGCAAGCTTGTGCCACGCAAATGTTCAGATGAGCCATTTGAAGCATTGTGTGGAAATTTCAACTGAAAATTCGAGGTACTTTTATTTGAAGAACACCAGTACCGTGAAACTTTTTTTTTTTATTGGGCTTTGTGTACTAGTTTTACTGAGTAGAAGTATGACTCCTGAATCTAACTCATGAACAATTGTCCAAACAAACCGGTTGTTATCCCACAAATCTGGTTTTGTCTTTAATTTTTTTGTGCGGTTCAGGTAATGGGAAGTTATTTGCTACAAGGACTGAAAATTTTGTTTACAAAGTGCTTGAATATCCAAATCTGTTAAAATGTCATGGGAATGGCTGAGGAATGAAGAAATGTGATGAATGGCAAGGACACACATAAATTGGACCCTGACACTAATACTAAGGTATTAGAAGGCAGGAGCAAGCTCAAAGCTATCTTAATATTGTGGAAACCCTTCACATGGATATTATACTATTAGTGACCATCATGCCTGATACAGCTACATAGTAACTCTTTAACGTTACAAATTAAAAAAAAATTATCGGTTGCACATATGCAATATTTGTATGAATTTTTTTTTTGCAGAGATAGCATAAATTGTGCATATGTACTTAAACATGTCTGCAACCAGGCTGATTACAATCGAAATTGAAATACTTTGGTAATCATCTGATATACCGTACTTATGTAATAAATATACTTTAGTATATACTTGAATTCATTATATATACTAATTAAAATTGGTTATTTCATTAAAAGGTATAAAGCCATCTAATTGAGCTGATAAACTTTTGGTTTTTCATGTCCTTCAACGCAAAAGAATGTGATACGTGCTCTATATATTCAGTCTAATAAGTCCTATTAATGTCCTGTATTGACTTGTGGGTGGCATAGACCAACCGCGCAGGTCCTATATAGGGCCCCCCTTTCAGCCTGATTAGGTCCTATATTGTGCTTGATGGGACCCCCATACCAACCCCACAATTCCTACATAGGTCCTATGTAAGTCCTGTGCAGGTCCTATCTAGGTCCTGTATACCACATATAGGTCCTATGTAAGTCCTGTACAGGTCCTATCTAGGTCCTATATACCACATATAGGTCCTATGTAAGTCCTGTACAGGTCCTATCTAGGTCCCTATATACCACCATGTAGGTCCTGCATCGGTCCTATGTGGATCCTATATACCACCATATTGGTCCTATTCATTTCCTATTGGGTCCGGTATGAAACCATACGGATCCTATATGAAAGTATATAGGTTTTTTCAGTAGGGGCTGTTTTAATAAAACTGTGTAAAGAGTGACTGAGGAAGCATTTTTTCGCTAAATTCACTTTGCTCTTAAGGGACCTTGACAGTGCTGGGATTTGCGACGCAATACTACTGCATGGGTGAACTTTCTGAGCTTTTCTGAGCCTCTTTAATTTACGCTTCGTATGAATTATGTCGCGCGTGATCCATGGGTTGTGCTTTCTGATGTTTTTTTTAACTGTTGGAACAAATTTGTCTATGCAATGCCTAACAATATTTCTGAATGTTGTCCATATCATATTTACCGTCGAGTGTTCAATTGTGTAGAGGTCCCAAAAGTTGGGAAATTCGTGAGCAAGGTATGTCATGATGGCAGCATCGTCCGCTCTTTTAAATGCAAGTACCCGATTTGTTGTGGCTTCTCTATGAATAGGACTTGGATATTGCAAACAACACGAAACTATTTTGTGGTCAGATAAGCCTTCGAATGCCTCTACGTTGATAGGATACTTTAAAAAAGTGATCACTTATAAAAACGAGATCTAGAATAGAAGCGGAAGAGCCTTGGTTACGCGTAGGAACTGTAACAACTTGTGCAAGGTTAAATGTGAACATGATATCAGTAAGCACGTTGCCAGTCTTCGTCGCCAGATTCAGTGAGTCCCATTTCACTTCAGGCAGATTAAAATCACCTGCTATAATAGTTTTTTTTCCCGCGAGGGACGTGTGTAAGCATATAATCATAAAGTGCTTCTAAAAATGAAACTTCAGCATCAGGTGGTCTGTAAACGACGCTAATGTAGGTTATTTCATCCTTAACGTAGAATTTACACCATACTGATTCGGTGTCAGAAGCCATGGGCATAGCTGTGTAGGGAATACCATGCCTAATTAACAGGGCTACTCCACCTCCTCTTGTTTTCCTGTCTTTGCGCAGAATCGCATACCCCGGTGGAACTATCTCGTGGTCTAGGGTACCGGAGTGCATCCACGTTTCAGTGAGCGCTACGATATCAGGTTGATAAGACAGTAGGACAGCTTCGAGCTCGTGTGTTTTATTGATAATAATGCGACAATTCACATTCAAAAGTGTCAACGTGGATGGTTTCGAGTATGGCGCGTTTTTGTGCGTCTTGGTTCTTCGTTTTTTTCAGCCTCAACGATGTCATTTCGTTCACTGTCCCAGAAGAGGCGGCCATTTATGCGAACTTTATCGTAAAAAATGTAACCTTCTCATGGCGGTCACGATTATCTTTTGTTTTTTGCCACAACTTCCTTCTGACATCACGAATGGGCTGAGAGAAATCTTCGCTAATCGAGAAGCCTGTGTTTTTCAGTCTTGAACACCGTTTTAGGATGTTAATTTTGTCGCGGTAGTCCAATAGCCTTAAGATTACCGGTCTCACTTTGTGTTCATTGCCCGGTTTTCGAGCACCGAGTCGGTGGATTCTCTCTATTCCTGAGGTAGTAAATTCTAGTATATCTTGGAATATATTTTTCACAACCGTATCGTGTAAAGATTCAGATGTTTCATTGTGTTGCTCTTTCAGACCATAAATGATAAGGTTAGATCGCCGGCTTCTGTTTTCTAGCTCGTCGACCTTTTTCGCCATAGCAGAGAGACCTTTTTCCAGCTCTGATATTCTTTTCGTGCAGTCGACTATTTGTTTTTCAAGCCCGCCGATTTTCTCAATCTTTTTATAAATTGCATTCAACTTTTCGTTTATTTCAGTTTTCCCGTTCTTAATTTCCTGAATGTCTTCAGCTATCAGTTTTAGCTGTTCTGCCACTGTAGGACCCGGATTTTGTTCGATGTCTCCACCGAGAAGCAGCAAAGATTTCAGAGAAACTATGGCATCGTGTAACATTTCACACAATAGCGTTATGGGCCGTGGGCACGGCAGCAAGAGTAAGCAGACGTCGTCGCTACGATAAGATTTAGCATTGCGTTTCCTCACCTGCATGAAAAATAGTAGCGGGTTTGAGCGCTGCATCTTGGCGTTGCTGCCGAGCCCATTGCCGTACGGTCCTTGCGAAGCCTGTTTTATAGCAGTGATCCTCGATGCCGATAGATCTGCCGGTTCCAAGAATGGCAGGGTAGCGCCGCAAGGGACGCCATCACATGGTCGGTAGCGAAGCACGTCATGAGGCGGTAGTCTTTCGATCGTCGTGCTGGGCGCTAAAAGTTGTAGCTGTAGCGCGTCACATCGCGCCGCTGTTGATGATGACCGCAGCAAGCCAAGCAATATCTGCATGAAAAATAGTAGCGGGTTTGAGCACTGCATCTTGGCGTTGCTGCCGAGCCCACTGCCGTACGGTCCTTGCGAAGCCTGTTTTATAGCAGTGATCCTCGATGCCGATCGATCTGCCGGTTCCAAGAATGGCAGGGTAGCGCCGCAAGGGACGCCATCACATGGTCGGTAGCGAAGCACGTCATGAGGCGGTAGTCTTTCGACCGTCGGGCTGGACGCTAAAAGTTGTAGCTGTAGCGCGTCACATCGCGCCGCTGTTGATGATGACCGCAGCAAGCCAAGAAATATCTGCATGAAAAATAGTAGCGGGTTTGAGCACTGCATCTTGGCGTTGCTGCCGAGCCCACTGCCGTACGGTCCTTGTGAAGCCTGTTTTATAGCAGTGATCCTCGATGCCGATAGATCTGCCGGTTTCAAGAATGGCAGGGTAGCGCCGCAAGGGACGCCATCACATGGTCGGTAGCGAAGCACGTCATGAGGCGGTAGTCTTTCGATCGTCGTGCTGGGCGCTAAAAGTTGTAGCTGTAGCGCGTCACATCGCGCCGCTGTTGATGATGACCGCAGCAAGCCAAGCAATATCTGCATGAAAAATAGTAGCGGGTTTGAGCACTGCATCTTGGCGTTGCTGCCGAGCCCCATAAAACGTCGTTGCATAAAACGTCGCAGGACACCACCGCTATTCACGCTGTTTCCACAAATAGCTCCGATTACCTGGCAATTAGTAACAATAAAACAATTCAGAGAGGCCTAAAAAAGGGAAACAAATACGCGGAAGTAAAATAGAAAAGCGGTAAGGCGCTTCGGTTTGAAACATTCAGAGTGAATAAGTATACTTTAGAAACACGATGCAGGCGGCATCCCAAGTAGCTATGACGGTTAAGCACGAAGTATCATCAACGTGCCTGATTAGGTAAGAAATTGGAAGTGCAATTTCCATGGAAAATTACCTTAAACGGCTCGTTGGGACGCTCTTTAAGATAAGGCAACTTTTCGAATGGCAACGTTTTTCGAATCCCTTTCTAACGTTCTTAAGATGGCTTCTAATTATATTAATTATTCTAATGTACTAAATTTCGCTTTTTTACTAAGTAGCAAGCACGGTTCTTGGTACTGTATACTCCAGATATGCCCAGATTATTAAATATTCGTCCTGAATATAGGCTTGATATAGCAACAAACTAAAGTGAAGTGCAAGTGTGTAAACTGTAGTACAAATGACGCAAACAGTTAAAAGTAAGGACAAAGCTGCGAGCTTATTTGGGCAACACGTCGTAAGACATATTGCAGTAACCAGAATGAAAAATGAAGCAAAAACCGTACGGAAGAAAATGTAATGTATAGAATGCAAAAGGACAGCTAAGAAAGCTCTTGTGCTAACATCACATTATGATCTTATAAATTCTTTGCCCAAAAGAAAGGAGGCATAAAAAGGCATGGTGCCCCAAATTATCTTCCGTTAGGTAAATGATTTCCCTATTAGATCTAGCATCGATACCTGTGGTGTCATAGTTCATAGACAAATGCTTATTTGCACGCAAGTCAAATCCTTCCCTTGTAAGTCAGACTCACATTCACGATATCCTTCTAGCCACTGATGTGTGCGAGCCACGAGACGCAAAGCAACCCATTTGTCGCCTTCTTCAGACTTCTTAACGAAGCACCATGGAAGAGAAGCTTCGATAGATACATTATAGTCATCAAAATTTGTGCGATAGACGCCGCACGCATCAGAGCACGCGGAACCGGACAGTGATTGAGAGGAAGTGCCATGGCACTGCCACAAGTAATTTTATTTTGAAAATTGAAAAAAAAAGAAAAAAAAAGGTCGCCTGTACGTAGACTTGCGTGCGCTACTTTTTGTCGGGACGGATCGAGTGCCACTACGTGACTCTCCTACACCAATAGGGACGCGCAGACCTCAGCTCCTGCTCTTGCTAGAAGACTCTGGCAGAAAGATAAAAGAATGTCACTGCCCTTAGCATTATTCAGGTGGCTTCAGAAAAGGAGTTCAGCCAAGGATCGTTTCGTGGCGTTGTGATCGCAGCAGCTAGTATTTTAAGATACACGATGCATTATTTCATGTATCAGAAATGCGGCTACTGATACACGTCTTGCGAGACGTATCGCGATACAGATAGATGCAAGATACCGAAAGAGTATCTAATATAGTATCTAAAATGAATGTATCTTCGATACCACTTTGCACTGCACACGACTATAGCGGAGTGGAAGGTAGCGGGTTATCTTCATGTGCTAGTTATCTCAAGATCCTCACCACCGACTGTGTGAAATATGTCGGCCAAAAAAACACATAGCCAAATCTAACAAACAGATGAGGCAATTGAGTTACGCGGTAAAAGCGTCCACCATGTTGCCATTACATAGACAGAGAGAACGTTGGTAACCTATTGCATGCATAATACAGCACTCTTACAGACAAAAACTGAACAGTGGACAGGAAACTTCTCAAGAAATCCGAACAAATTTACCACTCACACCACGATATAGCATGAAGTGCAGGGTGCTATAATACTCGAATTATATCAGTAAGCCTAATCACATTCTTGCGTGCGCTCCTTCAATTTGTGGGAAGAATGCGTTATGAACAGAAATGTTTAACAGGAAGCAAAAGTAAGAATATTCCTTCCGTCTGCATCCTCTAGTTATTCGTCACTGCGCCAATATTTATCCTCCATCATTATGGTGCCATCATTGCCACTAATGACATCTCTTTCTGGCCCAAACAATTGTTTGCCTCGTTATTGACACTTCGGGAGCATCGACTGCGTGACTTCATCGCTTGCTCACCCCGAACGTATATACAAATCAAAGAGTAACGAGTCGCGTCCTGTTGATGTTAAGTGCCGAAGCCGTGAGGTAAAATCGAACGGCTCGAAGAGTCAACAACCACAAACCCGGCGGGAGTTTACAGAACGAAGAGAACAAAGGGAATCATTTGGGTGGACAAACAAGGTTAGCCTCGTTATTGCACAGCCTGACTCGTCGCCTGATGATTTTCTAATGTGTTTTAACCACGGCTGAACCACGCCTACAAGGCAAAGCTTGGCGACATGTTCCTTCCTATTGACGCAGGCCTGTATGCCGGGCTGCTTATATTGCGATATGCAGCGTTCACGCATAGCACGTACTGCAGCGCTCATGCCTCTGCGTACGAATACAGCTGTGCTGCTGTGGAGAGAGAGATAGAATATACCCGCTCTGGTAACTTAGTAGGTAAAGTGTCGCGCTGCTAAGCTTCGATTGCTTCGCGAGTTCGATTCCCGGTGACGGTGACCGCATTTCTCTGAGAGCGAAATGCAAGAACACCCCCGTGTTCTGTACGTTGCAGCAGGCGGTGATTGGTAAATGTTCGACAGCTGGGGGACAGGTTCCGATTAGCATCGCCTGCTCTCGGGCTTCGTCCAATCAGCGCAAGTGGAAGTGGATAATCCACTGAGCCGGACATTACAGAATATCTTGCCTCCCTTCCCCCCCTCTCAAGAAGTTACGAAAACTGAGTAATCTCCACTCGACACGTATGCAAAATAAACATGTCAACACCTTATGAATTTATAAGAAGCGTGCTTTTCTCGTGATTGCTCACAGCTTCACGTGTTTAAAACGCAACTAATAATAATGCACAAGCGCAAAATGAACAAAGGACGAGAAAGGGAACCACAAAGACAAGCGCTGACTTCCAACTGAGGTTTAATGAAAACAAACATGCAATATAAGTCTCCCAAAACGCATCACGTGAGTGCCACGACAATCGCATACTGACTTCACCATGTCTAACAAAAGATTCTTATCGGAACCTTATCGTCCTTTGTTCATTTTGCGCTGTGTATTATTAATGGATCACCAACTAGCCCAAACCCAAACCTTGCTTAAAACGCAACTTCAAATCGTTGATGGCGTTCAACAGTTTCTGTCTGTTGGCTACCTTTCTATGGCAAAGAAAAAGTTATTGTAGCAATAATACACGACAAGAAATGCAACAAATAATGTTTTGTGCCTTGTACACAATGGTAAAATTACAAAAATCCTTCTTGAGAAAGCCCTGAGCAGTTATTGGTCCATGTAAACAGATGGCATTGAAATCCCTGTTAAACATCAATAAGAATACTGTTGAACACATTGTCGACCACAGTTAAAATCGACCCGTGACTTTTTATTAAAAAACCATCGAGCTGCTCAATACTTATATAGATCGTTGAAAAAATGATGGATGTCAAATTTAAGTTTGTTGAGGAGTGTCAAATGTCAAAATTCAAAGGTCACTGAAACCTCACACAAATTTTGATGACTCTATAATGTATCTATCGAAGAAGCTTCTCTTCCATGGTGCTTCTTTAAGAAGTCTGAAGAAGGCGACAAATGGGTTGCTTGCGTCTCGTGGCTCGCACACATCAGTGGCTAGAAGGGATATCGTGAATGTGAGTCTGACTTGCAAGGGGAAGGATTTGACTTGCGTGCAAATAAGCATTTGTCTATAAATTATGACACCACAGGTATCGATGATGCTAGAACTAATAGGGAAATCATTTAACGGGTCGTCCCACCCTCGGTGGATCATTGGCTAAGGTGCGCTCGGCTGCTGATCCGAAGGTCGCGGGTTCGATCCCGGCCGCGGCCGTCGCATTTCAGTGGAGGTGAAATGGTACAGACCCGTGTATTGTGCGGTGTCAGCGCAGGTTAAAGAACACCAGATGGTCGAAATTTCCGGAGCCCTCCACTACGGCGTCTCTCATAATCATATCGTGGTTTTGAGACGTAAGACCCTAGATATAATTATAATTCTAAAGGGGTCATCGCCCATAGCTTATGCTTCGTGAAAAAAAAAAACACGTCCTACGGAAAGGAGACTCTACTCTGAAGAGCTCAGCCAAACCTTGAAGTCGTGCGCTGCAAGGACCATTTATAAGCGAAGGGCGCATTTTTCATTTTTTGTGGAGCCCTCTTTTGATACAGAGGCCTGTGATGACTCACTCGGGAGCAGCCGGCGCCTGCTGTTTGACGTCAAACAATAAATAGCGTATCATTGGTCAGTAGCCAATATATATCAAGAGCTGCAATCGAACAGATGTGCTTCTTGCCCAAAGAGGTGCCGCCAGCGCCGACGCCACAAATCAAAGCGCACCACGAATCCCTGTAGGTGCGCGCACTCTTGATGAGGTCATTAAGAGCTCAATGCAGGGCTGTAAAAGCAAACGACGGATGTGTATTTGCTTTCTTGGCTAAGAAATGGGAACATATCAAGAATATGGTTTCTCGTTTGACAACTTAGTTACACTAAACGCACTTTTCCTGCCTCGGAAATTTAAAAGCTCTCATGTTTTTTTTTTTTTTTTTGTCATCAGAGGCAGTGACGACTACGGCCAGATTTTCCATGGTTGACGTCCAAACATGTGGATATCAATGCTGAACTGTTATAATGTTATGATATCGTGCGAAACCTTCTAAGAAAGGGAATGGTGCATTGAATGCAAAAAAGGAAAGCGGATCTTGTCCGCTCATTCACTTGATGTTATCGGCCAACATTTCTGCTGCATTCTGGGGAACAAACTGCGATACTGTTTCTTCTTTAGCGGGGCTTACCATCTATAAGGGTGAAAAAAAAATATTTGGCAAGAAACTCAATTATTGTTTGAAGTTCACTGAAGGCGGTGCCTTGTAAGAGTGAATAAAAAACAATATACATCATTCACCTAACATTCGCTAGTGCTACCGAGTGCCGGTAGATCGCAAATACGGTGTAGTTAAGGTCAAGTTGCTCAGTCATATGATTTGCCTGATTTCAGTGCCTAAGGGAGAAGCCAATATTATTAATCAGATATCGGGAATCGTATCCCGTTAATGATGTTAGAGTGAGACTCGCATGCATGAATGCATTGTCTTCATCATCTATTCTATGAGTAGTTTCCCATCTATCATCCGTACTTTGGTGAGTGGCCTGTCTACCTCTATTGCGGCTATTCTGGACCAATCGAGCCTGCCCTGTTAGCCACAGAATCGACAGTCGTCGCTCAATCTGTGCTCGGCAGTTTCTTCGGCTGCACTCACTGGCAATTTCACCCGAGCGAGAAATCAAGAGAATTGGGGAGGAGAAGAGCGTGAGCACGGAAATAATACAAGCGAATTTGCATACAAAGACGGCAAGCTTCGTGTGCCGGCCCGCTGCAAAGCATTCATTTACATATGCAAATGAGAGGCCGCCACGCCGGAGGAGCATCGAAGGGCTCATGCCAGACACCGCCTCTCCGTTACAACCAGCCACTCTTTCGCAGTAATCCACTATCTTTTGGCGCCCATTATTACGCAGCAAACGGCGTAACTTGATCCTCCCCGAAATGATTCCCGCTTGGAAGGGAACGTACAGCGGTGTCATTTTCAGTACGATACTGCGATGGCTTCCCTTGTTCAGTAATCACGTGGTGCTTTGGTGATTTGTTAACCCTTTTGGCCCTCGCGTGCCATCCGCTTGCGTACCCTTATTACTTTTCAAGTAAATTATGTCTGGGAGATTATGCCACTCTTACATTGCCCCCGCCTACTCCGTTTTCACAGAAAATATGAAATGATATAAAGGTCCAGCTTACCCAGTCTTCGCGCATACGCAAAGGCGCCAGCGGAGTACAAATGTACTGGGCGATGTAGCGATATTTCGCAACGCTTTTCTAAGCACGATCATAGATTGTATTATGGTCGGAGAATGCTCTTGCCGAAAACGGATTTAAAAATTCAGCGCGTTTGTGATTACGCCGTTGGCGAAAAAGACAGACCAGCAGCAAAGTAACATATACGCTTGGTTATGGCTATGTATCACCCTCTAAACAAAGAATCGAAAGACAGCCATTGCACCCTGGCTCTCTTTAGTCTTTTTGTTGACCCCTTCTAGCATATCGAATCCGACGATTAGAGTCAACTTTTCTGCATGTGTCAGTTTACTACCACGACGCACGTTTCGATTGGCTGTCCTTTGTAAGGCGCCGTAGTATGCGCTGTCAATATGTTTGTATAGTCTCCTCCTCTCAGCTCTCTTTGTCAGGCTGTCAATATCGCCTGCCTGTCGATTGCGTTGGGTATTTTGTAGTTTTAAGATCAGAAAAACGAGCGCATATGTTGTGGTTGCGTCATATGTTACGTGGAGTCTCCGCGGTGAAAGCCACGCTTGGAGGGAACTGTATTTTTTTGAGCTGTGGACAGGGAGAACGTGCGCGTGTTGAAGTTCAATGTACTGATTTCACGCTTTCATAGGCATTGACTAACGACTGGATACCATGTATTTCTTTTTATGCGTGTTTTTTGTGAAGTCACCGTAATCTTAGTGACGCAATCACTTATAATATCAAGGGCGATCGTATTCTGAGCGCTGATTCCGTCTGCACTTCTCCAGGCGCAAGGTTTCATTTTAAGATGCGCTTTCGCGTAAGTGCTGATAACACTCGTGAGCGATTTCGATGCCGCAGCATGCGTGCACACGTGGAAACCCCAACAAAGGGTGGTCGGTCCGTGTGAACACACAAGCGAACTAAGTGTATTGGCTTTAGATAATTACAGATAGTTGTTTGAGGCACTGATATGATTCGCGGTTTCTATAGCATGGACGGCGGTAGTCCACGAAGTTGGTCACGCCTCGCAAGGAAGGTAAAAAATTCCGCACTCGAGGGGTTCTGCACTGCAGCGACTTCGACGGCTAGCGTAATTGGCCGAGGCCGCCACCGTGCACTCCCTCCCCCTCCCCCCCAACTCCCGTTTCCGTTTGCTCTTGCCTCGGTTTGGCTGCATATAGCGTTGGCCGTTGTGATAGGGTGGCTTTGCGTAGCTCCATGATGTACATATTGTCCGATTTACACAAGAACACGCTCTACCGCCTATATCTTCTGGTGCAGTACATTGTTGGACAGTTACAATTCTCAGTACTGGATTTCTTGCAGCCAGTCCTTCCAAGACTTCGTTAACATGACGGATTCAAGTCCACTTTAAAAAAATATCGCAGAGGAACCGGACTCTTTCTCGCTTGCGACATTCTAGGCATGCGCGGAAAAGGCTGCTGTGTGTGCGCGTATCACTTGTTCTGTCCCTCTCTTCTTGTTTTCTTTATTCTTTTGTTACGCTTTCCCTTCCCCTAAAGCATCGAAAATTGGGACGACCTACTTAGTCTCCCTGGCTTGCTTTTGCCTTTCTATCTCTCTTCGGCTCTTCCTAGCCTCTATTTCAGCAAGATCAGTGTGCATCTATAAGATTACTGCAGTTCAGAAACCTTGGTGACCTGTGTGAACATTACAGCGAGAGGTACTGGCCGTTGTGATTTGCTGGTCCCCATTCACTGTATGATAGTGCAGAAGACTTGAACCGAGAGCAACAGAGTACAACCATATATGGATTTGACTTCCGGATAAACCTTATCTGTTTTGTGTTGACGTCCAATTGTAGTGTTTTGTGGAAAGATGCCTCGAGTCGCGCACCAGGGCGTTTCGCATGCGTCTTTGCACGCGTGCGCATTTCCCAAGAAATCTTTCCATTATTGATAACGTATTGCCACGTATTGCAGTAACTTGCGAGAAAATGGACCAGTTTCTCCAATTACTATGTTACTTTCCCTGTGTTTACAGTGTGAAAAGCACAAATTGTATTTTGTTCTGTCACTTGAGGAAGCGCTGGAGAAAATGTGGTGGAGGGGGAGAGGGAGGGGAGGAGGATTACTAGTCAAACATCCTTCTGGCAGTATATATGCATGCGAACCACCTCAATGAAACAACAGATCGCATGTATTCGCCTCATACGGAGCCGAAATTTTCTTGATCATTACTAAACAGGAGCCGGCATCGTCTGCATAATACAATCCAAATCAGATGACGGAGTCACTCAAGAGCAGCAAGGGGAACACCGGCGCGCTAGAAGGCGGAGAAGACGACCGTCGAGTGCGCATGCGTGCAATTTAGTCACGTGGCGTTTGGGAACAAGAGGTTGGCAGAGCTCCGCGATGCCGCTCAATCAATTCGTTCAACCGCGAGCCAGAGCTTTGCGCGGGGCAAATGGGAGCGTCCCGGCCTCTTGATTGAGCCAGTGGTGGATCCATGACCATTAGTATGGTCAGAATGGGTTTCATCTGCAAAATACTGGCCCACCAGTGCTAGACGTGTCGTCGCTATGCCTAAATTGTGGGTCGTGAATTTAACAGACAGGAACATGCCACTGTTGATCCGATAGCAAAATGAGGTAGCTGATATTGCGGTTGGTGTAAAGAGGCAAAAATGGAGAGAGATCGTGATACGAACCATACTAAGATCAACATTTTGGTGCGGTTGAGCACTGATGAAATGCTCCTGCGTATAGCTTGACTTTCTATAGTTACTTGCAATCTCAAATAAATCGCATTCTGAGGTAAACGCAGCTCGCTTCGTAAACAATATGCATTGATAGCAGCACTGTTACTTCGCTTCTTTATTGAAATACAACCTACATTTTACTGTTAGCATACAAAACCCAGCCACTTCACGCGAAAAGCCTAGGCAAATGGTCTTACCTCTCCCTGCATCGCTTAATATCATGACCATCGTCGTCGTAATTATCTCCCGCAACACCTATTTCTTGCTCATTGCAAGAACTCATACATCTTGGAATGATTTTCAATCACGCGTTTTTATCACAATCACGCGTTTTTATCACTTAAGCTTATCATGTGTGCTGGTATATATGTTATTACCGCTCACTCAGTGTGCCATTATCCGAAACCGATTTCGCAAAAAGAGTATCATAAGGCAGTGTTACAACTCGTCTAGCATTATTTTGTTTGCCTCACACGCAAGGCAAACAATCTGCAAACTTCCAGCTGCCCTGCAACACATACACGCGTAATCTGCTCGCCAAGTAACGACTTCTTGAATAATGACCATATAAAAAACGAAGAAAGTCATTATTCTGGCCTCTTGACTCCATTATGGGAAAACAACATCTATTAACAAAAAAAATCACAGTTTCACCGAAAGGGTGAAGCAATGAATGCGATAGCAATAAACTGTAATGTTATACGAAGTGAGGCTGGCAGATAACTCTTTTGGATCCGATGTCACGCAGCTCTAGAAAACGCTGGTCTAAGAGGATACGGCCGCTCCAGGGACACTCTTCGCACATTTTACTGGCGTTGAGAGTTCAGCACCTAGAAGGGTATGCCAGGCGAGCCAATGGCTGACGGCTGCTGAGATAGCGAGATAACGCGCGCGCTAGCGACGACCACGCTCGTAAAATCAAAGGTCGCAGTGCTGGAGGGACCCCCCTCCTCCCCCTCGCGTCTTTTTCATGCTCGTTAAAGACGAGCGCGGCATTTCCTCTCAGCTTGAGCATTGAACGCCGCTCTAACAAGCGGGGGGGGATCTTAACGCATGCGCCTCGGAGCGACGAAGATGTGCCGGCTCGTTTGATATCCGCTTCAGCCGCGTATGCTGCCCCCGCTCGCGCGATGTTACCCGTGGGTTGAACATACGATGCGCTGGGAGATCATATCAATTTGAACTTTATACGCGACTGACGGCGACGGCGATGGCGATGGCGATGGCGATGGCAACGGCGACGGCAACGGCAAAAACCCGTCGAGACTGTCCATATAATTGCTATCGCAATAAAAACTTATGGAAGCACCACCGAGTGCGGTGTAGAAATGAGTGTTCCGTCGTCCCATGTTACACAACGATGACAATGGTGTCAGCAACGATGTAGACAGTGATGATTCTTCAAAAGCATTGAAGATATTAGCGAAGCAAATAATAATAAATCAAGCGAAACAAAAGCATAGGAAGAACAACAGACGAGATAGGAGTGACCCAACTGCCAAATTAATTAGGAGAAGAG
>JALIZH010029373.1:0-24148 GCA_030522465.1 Rhipicephalus appendiculatus | reverse complement strand
GCCAAATTAATTAGGAGAAGAGAGCACCCTGAGCAAGCGAGAAGTTGGCATTCTACGTAGCCACAAGATGTAGGTCGAATTATGTGCTATTGACTCGCCACCTTCTGAGTACAGACGTCGTCGATGCTTCACACGCAGTATCTCCGACACGCACTGGCTTCTACGGTTGCCCATTCTCGTCCAGTGACAACACACGGCAGACACACACAAGCTTCAATGTTTGGCGCCGCACATAAGGCGTTTATGACAGCGCATCACGAGAGGCGTCGACGGCAACGCACGGAGGACGCTGTGAAAAACCGATTGCTAATGTTTCTGTTGTGTTTAAGGCCACTGTCTCACGAAGCAGGCGAAAGCGACAGTGCCTCTAGGTTCCGGACTGACGCCCCCATTGACGGACAGACGCCACGTTAGTCTTAAGTAAATAATCTGCGCGGGCCTGGGTATTCGCAGTCATCGCTTGAGCTAGGCCGCCAAAAAAGACCAATTATGAGCGGCCACATTAAGCTTGTTATTCCGGAAGACCCAAAACAGGTAGGGCGTAAGTGGCAGGCGAGTAATCGAAAGGACCACAGCCACGCATGCGCGCACTCGCGCATGTTTGTTGCGTAGGACACGAAGACGATCGGCGCTTCCGCTGTCTGAGACCAGAAGCCGCCTCTGCACGGCGCCCTCAGCGGCGCCTGCCGGGAGTTTAGCCCACGAGTTACACTTTCCTTCATATTTTGCGTTTAGTTTAATGTATATAGTGTCTTTCTTTTTCTTTTTACGAGAACATCTGCACGATAACTGCTCCTGCCTTGTCCTCGTGCTGCCATTTAGTTACTCCCCCATCGCGGCCGGGGGGGAGGAGGGGGGAGGGGGGGCGCCGTCACTTAAACGTTCGTTTCCCGTTTCCTGTGTTTCGCGTCGGAAGCCACCTGTTGTGGACGAGTAGGCCTACGGCAAGAGAGGATGCATAATTTGCGTGTTCTTTGGAACGATTTTATTCTTTTCGGATTTTGCACCTTTCCATTAGCCCTAACGGGAACGGCGATTCCATCTGGCGTTCATTATTGGAAAGACCGTAACAAAGTGTGTAAAGGAACGGCGGCGGTTAAAGGTATATTTATTTATGTACGATTTCATCGGCACACTTGTGTGTATAGGCCTTAAGTTACATATCGCGCGATGCTTGATTCATTATACGCCAGCAGTTTCGTTGACAGATTGAAAACGCGAGCAACCGTTGAAAGCAAACGACGTACCTGCTTCCGGATATTGTGTCGTCTGTTTTAATTTGTGATGAGAACGAATGATAACGCGTCTGGGAGTGTGTAGCAGACGAGAAAGCTGTTCTTTGTTGCTTTCTAGTCCTAAACTATCGTCCGCTTGATCAAAAGGACAGTTGCGCTGTATTTCATGTGCATGTATACTACACAACATAAATATACCTACAGCATAAAAATACCTACAGCATACCGTTGATCGAATGCTGGATGGCGTACTTAGGGCAGTCCAATACAATTACGGCGCCACATATAACTTTTGTTCCTCTGTCCATAGTCGAATGGTCAGAGCTTCGCACCATGTTTTCGACGGTATGATTGTGGGAAATGGCTTTGGCGATTATTTTTTCATGTACGAATATAAAAAAAAACACCGTGCGATGAAAAGCACAGCTCGCATGCCAAATATGTTTCGATTGAAAGATAAGAAAACGCCACTCCCTACAATTGCATTGCGAGTTGCTTTCTCAACACGTTCAAGCGATCTGTACTTATATTTTAAATGCGAAGCATTTCTTAGCGAACTTCGGCGACTTTGAGCGTATCTATCTATCTATCTAGCTATTTGTCTAGCCGCCTACGACTTTGTGCTCTCCTGGCCGTATCGTTAATGGGATTTATACCAAATTTAGTATGGCATAACATGACTGTACGACGAACATAAATGGCTGGTCATATCATGAAAATCATGATTAACTATTCATGAAAAGTATGATTTACATGCCACGCTCATGGCGCGCTCGCGGCCGTTTCGTTAAGCTTGATATACACCAAATTTGGGATTGAGTGACATGACTGTATGACGAACATAAATGACCAATGGTAATATGGAAATCATGACTTGTCATGTGCGACATGACTTGCATGCCACGCTCATGGCGCGTTCGCGGCCGTTTGGTTAGCTTGATATACACCAAATTTGGTAGTGAGTGACATGACTGTATAACGAACATAAGTGACAGGTGGTAACATGAAAATATTGGCATGCATGTTATCTACAACGCCATTTACATGCCACGCTCATGGTGCGTTTGCGTCCAGTTCGCTATCTTGATATGCTCCTAAATTGGTATTGCGCGACGTGACTGTATGACGAACATAAATGACAGGTCCTAACATGTAAAACACGACATGCAAATTAGGTAAAGCATGATTTGCTCTTTCCTGGCTGCTTCGCATTACATCGATTCCCACAGTGCGTGGGATGTGCTGGCTTTTTGAGCATATTGATCCCCCAGAGCCAGCAGCATGTTTTGTTTTCGTTTGATGATTGCCATTCTGTGGACAATAAGTAAGGTTAAAGTGAAAAAAAACATAAACCAGCACAGCTATGCCAGTGAAGAAAAAGAACAGCTTAGCTTTGAACACTATTGGAACTCACGCTGAATATGCCCATTAGTGAACATAAAAAAATCGAATGGACGCAAATTCAGGTGATGGCACACAGAAGAATGCTACTATGCGGTGTTATATGATTTTTTACCGTTTAAATATAATAAATCCTGGCCAGTCACACCTTTTCTGCAAGATGAGCTCGCCATGGCTTTTCTATGTTTGAAGCCTTGTCTTCTACCGGACTCTCTTAATTTTTGGTAAAGGGAACAGGCATCTGTATTTCAGTTTGACAGCTCACAGCGAAACAAGCAGACTGATAGGTGAAGGAACGACGCACACAGGTGCTGTTGTTTGCGTCGTTCCTTCACCTATCAGTCTGCTCGTTTTGCTGTGCGCTGCTCAACTGAAATATGAACCGATACCAACTCACCCAAGTAGCCGTCTTACTGCAGGTATCTGCACGTTTACTTAATTTCGCAATTACGTATTCCTACAAAGCAAAAATTATTTTATAGCCCTTTAATCTGAATTGAACCGCCTCCATAATTTAGCCGGCGGTTTGGTGAATGCATGGAACATGATCGCATTAAGACTTTATTCACATTCGGGTAGTCAGTTTACAAAAGCGCGTAGAATTGTAGACAGGGCGCCGCATTCGCTGTGGCTGTGTCAGTATATAAGCAAAGTGCGACAGAATTTTATTGAAACTCAGCAACGAAGCATTACAGCGAGGAGTTGGTGATATAGATAGAACTACATGCACCATTGCCAGGCGCATTATGGTTAGAGCAAGACCGATAACCAAGAATTCTTCAAATTCTTTGGTATTGGCGACGAGAGAATTGATGAAGCAGTATAAGTCAGCGCAGCAACAGAATAGTATGTCAAATTTGAAGTAATTTATCGTTTCACGAATAAATTTTATGACTGCGGTGACGAAACAGGCGGAAGGTATTTGTTCTCGCACTTATACAACATTTGCTCCCATATAAGAAACCTTAGGGGTCACCTAGTCCAATCAATATTTTAGAACTTACAATTGTCCCACTTCTTCAGAAGTACACGTAGACACATTTCGCGTGCAAAAAACACAATAAGTACGCAGAAAGACATAAAGCAAAGAAAAAAATCCTACCAAGCCAGGAAGTACGATTATGTTCTACTCGCGTGCACCTTCTTCCTATCTCTTCTAGAAACATAAAATCTACTTACAGGCTTTCAGCTCGTAAGGAAAAAGGTGTCAAGTGAAAAAATTGGAGGACAGGCTTTTGTTTTAAACAGGATGCGGATCCAGATCCCTACCCTCTATGTGATGATAAATTACATTCAAGAATATGAAAAAAAAAACAAGAAAATAATATAATCAGCTCCACAAATTTACTGGACTTTCTTGAGCTTGTTCTGTTACACATGGGATGCCATGGAGAGACTGAGCTGAAGAGCACTGCATGTTCTTGGCCTAGTTGGTTCATAGATTTTGAAGACATGTTTAAACTGCGCAAAGATAACACGTTAGAAACATAGAATACGCACACACAAGAAGCGCAGTTTTCTTTTTTTCAAGGAATTTTGTCCGATTTTTTAACAGAATTTGCGATGGCGTCGAGGTTCATTAATTTGAGCTTCTTAATTGCCAGTTTTTTTTGTTTTTTTTAAGCTTAGCGCTGAATTCAACAGGTCTCAAGTTCTTTTAAAGAGCTTGTCTGGCCTTGGCTTTAAACATGCCCTGCGGCATGACAGCGAATCTCTCGTTGTCCGCGTCCATAATAGATAGTCCACGTTCCATAGGTATGATACTACTCTTCTTGAGTGGGGCTTTCGTGGAGGAGGGGCTACTTACATTCCGCGGAAGGCAGTCCACGCTGTCACCTACGGCCCGTTCCCTCGCTTGGTCAGAAGCATGGAAGCCGACAGGTCGCACCGTGGCAAGGGAGCTCTGAACGGGAGTCTGGGGTTCGAAGCAGAACTTGGCAGATGTTTGCAGAAACATCTGCCTTGTACATTTCGACATTTTAGCCGTAGGAATAACAGGATCAGAACAAACTACGGTTCACAAACGCTGCACTACCAGATTACGACACTTTTGAACAACAACAAAGGTATAGAAGAAATAATAATAGATCACAAATCAGGAAAAACAATAAAGCGCGAAATAAGTCGACTAATTCTTTCAAAGTTATTGTGTTACATCCAGCGCATATTGCTTGCTATTTCTGTTTAGTGATTTCCGTTCACAACAATGATACGTTTGCAATTATATATTTACCTGCAAAATGTTATTTTATCTTTTTATAAGTATCAAAGATGCACGTGAACTTGTACTTTTTTATGTAAGTTTTCAGTCACTTCCGTTTTTTTGTTACCAATGCTTGTGTGCAAACTGCAGTGTTTTCGGTGAGAGGACCTCGTCAGGCGCCAATGCTTTAGTCCTTCTCTCTCTTTCCTAAGTGTAACTTTGTGCACTTGAATAAAATCAATTCAATTCAATTCAATTCAACTTTGGACCCTTTGGCAGAGTGTCTTTGATGGCTCCCGAGGCTGACGTTACCCAGGACCGTGACGCTGCTTTCCGCTCCTGGTGTTCATCGAGATGATGGCAGAGTAAGGCGTGCTTTTTGCCAAAGAAAACCCGTCATTTGCGCAGACAGTCTGTGGAATTTATGAAGACGTCTGGCCGCGAGCCATTCGTAAAGTCCCTCGAAGGCGACAACCTTCCTCCAGTGAGAGTAGAGCCTCACTCTCCTCCATGCTTCTGATTTCATAATTTTGCAAACTCGGCGTGCGATGGTCCCCATGATGGTCCCGGAGAACCAAAAAGTTTCCAGACTTCAGGTGGTACAAGCTTCCACTTGAGACAGTAGGCCAGTATTCGAGACTGGCGCTCTGAAAGTGCAGTAAGGTTGACGTAGGTCACAGCGGATAGTTCCTTGTTCTTGATGGGTATAATCATGATCATAAAGGGAAATAACAGCGCAAACAAAAACGACGGCCTAACACACAGAGACAAACAGCGCTCGTTTGCCTCTGTGTGTTAGTCCGTCGTTTTTTTTTGCGCTGTTATTTCTTTTATGATCATTTTATTTATTTTATATATTGAATACTGCGGACCAAGAAACGGTCCAAGCAGGACAGGTACAAGTGGCAAGATATAAGCAAATACACAAGAGATAACAAGGGCAAATATCACAAAAAATTACAAAAAGATTGCGAACACAATAACTCTTAACCAACATGGAACTACAGTGAAACCTCGGTGATACGAATCTCGCGGGGTAAGGAAGAATATTCGTATCATCCGAAATTCGTATCACCAGTAAACATGAAAAATCACTATGCACCAAAAGAAAGCTGACGTACATTTTCACTTATTGTTCACAGCAACATCATGAACAGCTCTGAATGATTGCCAGTAAAGTTTCTATAGACGTCAACGATCATAGTTCTGCTCGTAAATATACGGCGCGTGCGCGGAACCGGATGCGTTGCGACCCGACAAAGATTAGTGGGGTCGCAACGACTAACTCTGTCGTTGCGACCCGACTAACTAATCTTACTGCGCTTTTTCCGCATGACAACAAAGTACTGCGGCAAAAGTTACGTAAGGAGCGCTTTGCGCACGATAGATTAAAACCAGAAAAATTTAGAACCACTGTCCTTCATTGTTATTTTCTTATTGCGGTGGTGCGGGAATGTTTTTCGGGAGCTTTACAGCCGTGCCCGCACTATCGGGAGGTTTGTTGAAAATTTGAGTATGCCGCGCAAATGGGAGAGCTGGCAGGTGTGCGCGTTCCCGACAATCGTGCATATTGACGTTGCGAGGCCCAGCTCCTTCTCTAAGACCGTCCTCTTCCTCTTTCAGTCCTCATCCGCCTTTCATAGGGCGTCTGATTGCGAGGACATTGCAGGCAGATGTGAACACAGTAGAACATCGCTGCCTCGAGCACAGCAGCACACGTCGAGGCGTCGGGAGTTTAGAAGAAGAAGCGAAGCCAACGGCAATTAAGGGTCATTAGGGCCTCCCAGATTCGCGCGCACAATCTAGGAGGATACCACGCGCTGTTTATGGCCGATTCTGAGAAACTGGAAGGGCGGTGCGAATGTCCACGCTTGGGTCTTCCGCGGCAACGCATGCAGCACCTGTTCGAACCTCAACGGTAGTGTAAGTTCGTATCAAACGTCGCGGGGCGAAAAACGGTTCGCAACAACCGTACTCCGCTACATTGGAGGCTAATGGGCCTAGGCCGGGACCGCAGTAAAATTCGTATCACCCCAAAATTCGTACGAGCCGTGTTCGTATCATCGAGGTTCCAGTGTATTAACAATGCACATAAAGGCTAACATGGCAAAATATAAAAAAATGGAAACATAATACAAAATAACAGTACATGTTGAAGCTCTAAGTTACCGACAATTGGCTAAGATCGGTTAGGTGGTTCCATTCTAATACAGTACGCGGGAAAAAGGAAAATTGAAACGCGTTTGTTTCGGCAAAATACGGAGTTAAAGAGTGAGCATGATGATGTCGTGTATGCCTGGTGGACAGAGGAGATACATATGCACTTGGGTCAAGGGATAACCTATGATGAACAAGAAGATACAGAAAGTTGAGACGGTTTCTTTTTCGTCGCAGTTCAAGCTTTTCAATGTTGTTATTAGCCATTAGTTCAGTCGGAGAGTCTGTAGTCTTAAATTTAGAATAAGCAAACCTAACAGCCTTTCATTGTACTGCTTCAAGTTTTTTAATATTAGTTTTAGTAAAGGGGTCCCATACAACACAGGAGTATTCTTGTTTTGGTCTAACATACGTAAAGTAACTGAGTAGTTTAATGTTAGAAGGAGAATTTCTGAGCTTATGTTTCAGAAAACACAACTTACGGAACCAACTATGATTAACCAACTAGCCCGAGTCAACGCCATTGTGATGGGTATAAGAGAGCCCGGTGTAGAATAAATATGCTGAAGTAATGAATGTTGTTGGGCTAGTTGATTCATTGATTTTGAAGACATGTTTGAACTGCACGAAGAAGACGACACGTTAGAAACATTGAACACGTACACACACAGGAAACGCAGTGTGTGAGCATGTTCTATGTTTCTAACGTGTTGTCTTCTTCACGCAGTTTCAACATGTCTTCAAAACTGAAGAGCACCACGGCAAGTGCATTCCTCTGGGACGGGCAGCCAGAAGTCTCAAAATGAAGAACATATTGGGCTAACATAACAGGGCCCCTTTATTCCTTCACCTAAGACGACTCGAAGGCGAAAGCCATGTTCTTTTTCCTCTCAGTCAATGCATTGTCCTTCCCCGCCCCCCTCCGAAAGCTTTCTCCACCTAATCGCAGTTTTGCACTGCCCCCGGATAGTAGGCATTGCAAGCTTTTCTGCCCCTCGCCTGATTTTGCACTGCCTGTGCCTCCGAGGTGTGTGGGTCGGTCACGGAGGTAATGCAAAGCGGCCAGGTCATGTAATGACGTCATCGTGTACATCACGCTGTATGATGTCGCGATGACTTCATAGTGACGTCTTGATGACACCACAAATATTGCTATTGTGACGTCATCATTGTGACGTGGTGACATTTTGCATCACTCCAGTTGACGCTGACGCCGGTAATGTAATGTAAACATTACGTCAATGTAATGTAAACAAAATGTAATCGTTTTGCCTTAATAAGTACAGCAAATAATTTGGGCGCCGCGATGCACTCTACACGGCTTCACCGGGAGCTCCGAATGCGCACGGTGTGCGCTCTGACGGCTCAGACGGTGTTCGCTCCGTCTTTTACGGTCATCACAACAGCGAGAACCACTAATAACAGTGAGGTGGCTCAGCACTGTCATCTTTAGGTCTAAATAATCTGAGATTTCTTTTTTCTTGTGAAGGTATTTATTATGGCGTTAATCGCACGCTCGATGTCGCGCCGAATGCACACGTTCCTCCAATGATAATGCCTCTCGTTCTGCGCTACGGAGTGGCACAGAAATATCCACTATGTATGACAGCAGGATGTTGAGACAAAGACGGGCTGTCGCTACATACTCAAACGATCTAGCTAAACACAGCTGAGCATGTAGGGCGCAATTGGATTAAATGTCGCAAAAAAAAAAAACCAACAACTTTTCTTTGTCTTTCATCATACTCTTTCCCTCCCTTTCCCTTTTCCCCTGTGCTGAGTAGCAGGCCAGAGCGCACAAGCTCAGGCCGACCTCTCGGCCTTCTAATAAATTCGCTCTCTCTACTCGCCATGTTTGCTTATCGCCCTCGTTATAGTCAGAGCATGATCCTGGGCGTACATAAATGAGGTGAGTCGATCGCGATGAGAGCGTCTGGAACCCCTTTGGAGTAACGCCGTTATGTGGATGACAATGCGAAGATGCCAGTCGAGCCTTTTTGACGACTGCCGTACTTCTGAAAAAGACATCCACCTCTGAACGTCCCATACATCGACAACATCGGCGTCGACGCTACAAGCAGTTCGATAGATGACGAACCAATCAGAGCGTGCCTGGGAGCGACTTCCGCCAATTTAATGGCGTCGTCGCTGCTGCCGAAATGGCTGCAGCCCACCTCAGATCTATGAAGTCGTCGCCGTGCACTGTGTGGCCCGCAAGTTCTGATGCGTGTTTGTCTTAGCTTATTCCCTAAAAGCTTCGACAGTGAAGCGCCCGCGATAGCTTGCAACTGTTTCCGAGAGACATAGTCTAGTTCATTGGTAGGCTAAGCAGCGATGAGTGTATTGGCCGAATACGTGGCCTCAAAATGTGCGACAACTTCAAGCTCAGAGGCCATATATTACGAGTTTGTGGTTCTCCTTAATCTCAATAGCTGTGATGAGTATTGTCTGGTATGGTATGGTATGGTATGATAAACTTTATTAAGTTCCTGCAGTGCATTTCTCAACACGCAGCGGGCCGCTCCCACGTTGGGACCGGAAGGCCAAGCCTCTCGGCCGCATCGTGGGCCTAGCTGTGATGAGTGAGTGCGCGTTTGAAAAGTGCGCGGCGCAAACATAAACCGAAGAAGACGACGAAGATGACTTGCGACCGTAGCACTTGTGAGCGTGGCCATTTTCGGTCCAATGAAGAGCCTCCACGGGGATTGAGAAGAAAAGCCAAGCGTGCAGAACGGAGAAGCTAGGGGTACGTGGCCGGGACGTGGCTGAGTGAAGATGTGCAGGGAGCGGGAGTGGCGGCTGGCAGAGTACCCGTGCAACGGCCGCTGCGGGCTCCCACCTGGGCGCGTACCCAACCTTCTCGTCTCCTGGCGTTGACCAGGAAAAACCAGTGACTCCCCTGTCTACCAGAGTGTGCGGCTGGCGAACGCCGAAAGGACGTCCGGCCATCGACCTCAACTCGCCGACGCTTCCGTCCATCCAAGTGAGCGTCTGTACCGCTTCTCAGCCATCTCCGTGTGCGTGAGTGCGTCTAGGCCTTGCCTCCACAGCCTCTGCTACAGGCTCTGTGTCCCACTAAATGGTCAAACAGTCCGTTTCTTCTGAACATTGATTTCTACGCACCGTTCGCGCCGTTTCACCATTTCCGATGCCTGTTAGCTTCGTTTTCTTTTGCATGCTCTGTTGTTTTGTCTGTTATTTGTTATATTTATGTGTTGTTTGAATATACTTAGTATTGGGGATTTTGTGGACACAAATTGTTGCGTCCCTCCTTTCATGATGGCTGTGTGTCATCGGTTTTTGGTTTCACGAACCTACACCAGAATGTATTTATTGAGCAGCCTCGTGACAATAGCTGGCACTACGTATAAAATAGAGGGAAACAGACCTTTGCCACTGTTACTCGTTCTTCGCACAGAAAAGCTGTAAGTGAGACATAAAAGCTATAATCCTGAATATTTCTTGTTGGTCTATTGACGGAAACTGCACAATGGTTTGGGAGGTGCCAGGGTCACTTCCTATGGTCAGAATGTGCAACGCTGAGTTTGCGCTTCTTATGTGGTTGGCCGCCCTCTCTGGCGACGTTTATGTGACGACGCCGAGAGGCGCAAAGCCAGAAAACGCTGGCGAAAACGCTGCATGTGGTTCGGCCTTAATGCATCAAAACCATGGCGAATATAGAGCGATTTCTGCGTGCCGTAATTGCTGTCTTTACAGGAACACTCTACACATGCTTCACGCGTGTATTCGGACAGTTGTTATTGTTGTTTTTAGTGGTGGTATAAAGATCAAATGTTTCGTTTGAGCTAACTTCATATTTATGCGACATCTGAATCTAACGAAGTAGCGCGACCGTAATAGCGTGGAAGTTAGTCTATATACAACCAGGATGCATCGATATGTGATTTTGACTTCACTACTTTCAATCTGAAACAAGACTCATCAAGAACTTTTAGTCGATTGCATGGTTCCATCGAAACGCGATCTACAGAGGCAGCTAAGCAAATTTAAAATGGTTGTGGCGTTTATTTTTCTTTTTTTGAAGGAGGCAGATGCACTTTCCCTGAAGCTAAGAAAAACGTACATTTTTGCTACCGACAATATGGTCGAGCCGCCTCCAACAATTTTTTGCCAGTGTGTTCTTGTCCCCTAAATACCTCAACGCTATATTACGGCTGAGATCTATACAGCCCAATATCGTCGGTGTTCAGGGGTAAAATTTGTATTTGGCTCTTATTGAATGGTACATTTCATGTGGGCTTAAATTAGCTCGTAAAAAGAAGTCTAAAATGATTCGAAGGCACGGTATAGCAATATCTTGCGATAAAATTAACATCATCATTGTGCTTCTGTCGGTACTGTGCTTCGTCGCATGGGCGTAATGGCAATTACTATACTTGAAAAGCGAGTGGTCTTTCCTGGCAAAAGGCGCACTATTCTGAACTGTCGGCAGTGTTTTCTTGTTCTTGGCATTCATTGAAGGCCTTGAAAAGTGCTCCAGCTCTTCTTCTAAGCTCTTTGTATGCTATGGCGTTTCAGATCACTTCTTCTTTTTGAAGGAATAGATCGGTGCCCAGTATCTTCTTTCTTATGTCTTTTATTCCAAATATACCGTCTTGGAGCTAAAGAAGCACACGATAGTGCAGCGCTAAACTCGAAAAGAAACAATAAGAGACTTAAAGAAATAGGATGGTCGGCTCTTTATATACGAGTTTTGCCCTACAACATCATGTCCTTCAGTAAGTGCCTACTCGCCCTAGAAAAAATCAGTTGTGGAGCGTAAACACGATAGCAAAGCAACTAGGACACTACTGAAATAGGTTGGATGATACCATGTTAGTTGTTTTCGTCACGATTATTGACGCAGCACCGATTGAATGGATGTGGCTCAGTTTCATTGAAACAGATGCAGGATCTGGCTCATTTTTCATTAGAAACTGCCTTTTTGAGTTTCAATCACAATCAGGAATTGCCCCATATTGATTCCAACGGTTTTAGAAATAAAAATACTTCGGTGCGCTTTACGCTCCCGCCAAATTCAGCCTAGTTTCGGTTTCTGCATTTCGCTCTTTTTGAAAAACAAAACGCCACATTTCAATTCTTTTAAGACGCACTCATATGCTGCGACGTCACAGGCACGCTGATACAGTAACTACCGAGAGTGTGGCCGCCTACTATTTCGTTAATTTTTCGTTTTATTTTTGTCTGCAGCACGCCCATACGGAGCATCATGCTTATAGCGATAAACGTGACGTATTTGGCATTCCCTAACAGTAATTTCGTGATCTTCTTTATCAAGATATAGCACTTAAACACTTCCTTTTTACGGGTGAGGATTATAATGGCTTTGACTGTGGAAGAAGGTCTGTCGCGTACAGCAATGGCATCCGCCAAACAGCTCGTAATCACGCAGACACTCTGGCCGAAAGGGACAGGTTGTGTGCAAATAAGAGGGCGTGGCAGCCATCTTAATTGGAGCCCATAATCGACATTGAAGACGGAACAGTTGAATATCGAGACGTCGTAGATTGTAGGTCCGCCCTCATATATATATATATATATATATATATATATATATATATATATATATATATATATATATATATATATATATATATATATATATATATATATATATATATATATATATATATATATATATATATATATATATATATATATATATATCGAGGGATGGGCATTGCGGGGCAGGGCTACCAGCTCAAGAACCAACTGCATAGGATCGGCGAAACGTAAGTAAGGCTCCAATGTGTCGCGTCGGCTTGATATGTAGAGAGGCAGATCGTACACAACTTGCTACTCCTCGGACACTCAAGTGGTGTATGCGTGGCTACACAAAAATATTCACCAATAGATTAGGATAGGCCCTTAGCATCTTATAAGGAGGAATAAACGGCGCAAAATTCTGACAGGACACACCAGATAGACTCAAAGAAGCCCCGGGTCTAAAAACACACGATGTGTGAGCTTACCTACTTAACCATGCTTCAAAACGGAGAGAGACAGCGGAATATTCTTTTGTTTTTTTCTCTATCCACAGAGCAACGCCAGTGCTTGAAACTGTTTCGGAAAAATGCCCTATAGGAAGTAAGGAAGAAAGACGGGGAGGTTAGCGAGTTAGAGAGGCTGGCTACCCTGTGCGGGGGAAAGGTAAGGGGTTAAATCATGATAAAACAAAGATGCTACAAAAAAAAAAAGACGGAAGAAAAAGGTGTGGGAAAGGACAGGAGAATGCGGCACTGCTTAAAAGTTGTCGCTAAGGCCAGCTGTCGGGAAAAAAACTCAATAACGCTTTCAAAGTCTTCTCTGCTGAGGACGGACTCGGCCAGTGTTCTAGAAAACTTTGTTCTGACAAAGCGCAATTATCAAATCTATCTAACGCATCGGAAGGTTCTTGTGTTAGCGCACTAAAACGGGGACACTCACGCAGGCAATCGGCGATTTTTTTCTTCGCAGCTGCAGTTATTGAATGTATAGTTATTGCCAACCACTTGTTGGCCATTCCAGTCGAAAAAAGTAGGCATGTGTGAAGGCCACGCTAAGCCACAGGCGGCACAAATGTCTCCTCAGCTCGAGATATTCCTGACGGAAGGCGGAGCTGGAGATTAGGATCCAGTCTATGTAGACGAGCGTTGGTGAGTTCCAGTGAGTTCACGAGACAGCGAACGAAGCCTTGTATCTGCGTTGGTTCCGCACAATGGCACAACTGTGGACACCGTCATGTGCAGATCGGGCATCCTCATCTGCACGGTCGTTACTGTATATGCCACAATTACCCGCCATCTACTGATACACTAGACTGTGTTGTTTCTCGATTGCATTGTGGTGAAGAAGTTTTATATCAACAACTATAGCTTCTCATTACGTCCGTAATCAAATGGCGACATAAGACATTGCAAAGCGACCTTCGAGTCAGAGAAGATAAACGATGCTTCTGAATGCTCTTCAACTAAAAAAGTCTAGTGTAGGACAGATAGCGGCGAGTTCTGGAAGCATTCGATGATGTCAAATACCCAGTCCTTAATTTTGTGGCGAGGGCTTTCGCGGAAATAACCACTGCCCCTGGTGAGCTTGTTGAAGAAATAGGACCATCCCTGTAAATGTGATGGCGTCCGCTGTGTTTCTCATTCAGGAATACAAGTGTGGCGTGTTGCGGAACTATATATCACCACTCTTTCTTTTTGTGGATTCAGGGAATGGTTTGGGGAGATTCCAGTGGATGTAGACACCAAAACAATAACTGCGGTCTTTCTGCATACGTGAAATTCGAGAAAAGAACTGCGAGATGCGAGGCTACAGTACCGCTGATTGCAGAGTGTAAGCGATGAGTAGGAAGTGAGACGAGGTGGTGCGATTGAACCCGAGCATGAATGTTTTATGTGGATTCCCAAACCACCGACTCGATGGTACGGTGTGAATGGATGGTCATGCGCGATGATATATTAGCTGCCGTAGATATGCATCTCGGGAGACCAGGGCATACTCTCAGTGCTTTAGCTTGAAGCCACTGGATGACACGTACGTTTGTTCGTCGGGTTTTTCAAAGCACAGGTAAGCTGTTGCGCTTGAAACCGAGGGAGAGAACGGTTTAGAATTGAAGCGCCGCCCTTACAGATGCGCCCCACGATTTTCCAGAAAGAAACCTTATGACTTGGGTGATCATGGTCAGTTTCTTTATTATACAGGCAATATGAAGGCTCCGGGACAGGTCTCAATCAATTATTACTACAAGTAAGCGGTGGGTCGTCTGTTAACTAATACCTTGTCCATTGATTTTAACGACATACGAGCCCATCACGCAACGCGATGAGCCCGCATGTCAACAAGCGAGAATTTCTCCGAAAACAGCTCAAGTCTCATCCTTGAAGGTAATTTTATGTTAGTGCGGCCGCTCTACGCAGCCGGGCACGTCCGTGGAGTTGCGTCGACCCTGACGCCCAGATGCAGATCTGCATAAAATTTGTTGCCGGGCTAGTTGGTGCATAGTTAAAATATAGGATGGTGGCGCAAAAATGGGACAAGGACGAATTGGAAGAAGAGACGTATACAAGCGCACATATAGCCCGACACTTTGTAACCTTGCGCTTGTATACGTCTCTTCTTCCAATTCGTCCTTGTCCCATTTTTGCGCCACCATCCTATATTTTAGCAGATCTGCATAAATTGATAATCAAACCGCGGAAGTGCGTACACGAGGCCGAGGAGCGCAAGGTTACAAAGTGTCGGGCTATAAACTGCACCTTGAGGCAAAACCGCAGCAGGTTCAATAGTGTGTTGTCGAACCAGCAACAGTCCGTACGAAGAAGGTCCGGCCCTACAAGAAGCTGTCAATTTGCTGGTAAGCACGGGCCCCAATTCCAATATTTCCCAAGGCACCCAGAATGGCTTCAGGCGATAAATTATCTTATGGGCCTTTCACGTCCATGAGCATCGGCGCAGAGAATTGCTTTGGGCGTCTTTCTGTTGCACAGGCGAAACCAGGTCAGTAACGTTATCTATGGAGAACTGCCCACGCGTAAAACGGGTCTAAGCAATAAGGTATATCTCATATACCTTGTTGCTTAGACCCTTTAACCACCTTCCCGATGCCATCATATCAATTCATGATTATCACTTGTTTAAAGCAGCTTTAACTAATATTGTCACGTGGTCGTGACGTCGACGAAGGCAGCAGTCGGTAGGTTCAAAATGAAACTGTTTATTTGGGCCGAATTTGTGGCCGTTAAACGGAAAGTCAGATTACAGCAATACACACTGGCACTGATAGCGGCGAACAGAGCTTCGGCCGTCGATCAACTGAACTTCGTTGGAACGCGCCGGCTTTTATAAATCACGCGTCGACCATTCTAGCCTTATCACTAGTTCGTCGCGCAAGCTCTGGAATAATCTTGAGTGTTAACGTCTTGCGTGCAATCTTAACAAAACGATCTACTACAGCCGTGAAGCTTCTGGAACAATAAGGCGCGGCCTGCGCCGAGTACTGCTGATAGTCTTTGTGGGCGGAAACCGAATGCAGTAAAAGAAACGCGCGTGGCAATGCCCCCTCTAAAAGGCATCGTCCCGATGCTTAGAACAGAACAGATGGGAAAAATGCATGCAACAATAAATAACGACAATAAATCAAGAAAGTTGAATAAACAATACGCACAAGCAAGAAAGTCCAATGAAATAAAAGTACTGTCCTTAGGTCCACTACCGCGCGTAAAACGGCTTGAGGCGCACGACATGGACGACTTCAGGTCGCGCACGCCGCCGTTGAGAGTTCGAAATGCCGTCGGGGACAACCTCGTAGTCGAGTGTGCCGAGACGTCGAAGCACCCTATACGGTCCGAAGTATCGTCGCAGAAGTTTTTCACTAAGTCCACGTCGTCGTATGGGCGTCCACACCCAAACACGGTCGCCGGGCTGGTATTCCACGAAGCGTCGTCGAAGATTGTAGCGGCGGCTGTCAGTCGTCTGCTGATTCTTGATCCGCAAGCGGGCGAGCTGTCGTGCTTCTTCGGCGCGCTGTAGGTAGGCGGTCACGTCGATGTTTTCCTCGTCGGTCACGTTTGGTAACATGGCGTCGAGCGTCGTTGCCGGGCTCCGTCCGTAGACCAACTTGCATGGTGTCATCTGAGTCGTTTCTTGCACGGCCGTGTTGTACGCGAAGGTCACGTACGGAAGGATGGCGTCCCACGACTTGTGTTCGACGTCGACGTACATGGCCAGCATGTCGGCGATGGTCTTATTTAGACGCTCGGTCAGGCCGTTGGTCTGTGGGTGGTACGCGGTGGTCCGGTGGTGACTTGTGTGGCTGTATCCCAAGATCGCCTGGGTTAGGTCAGCTGTAAACGCCGTGCCTCTGTCGGTGATGAGAACCTCTGGGGCGCCGTGTCGAAGGACGATGTTCTCAACGAAGAACTTGGCTACCTCGGCGGCACTGCCTTTGGGCAGGGCTTTTGTTTCGGCGTAGCGGGTGAGGTAGTCGGTGGCTACGACGATTCATTTGTTTCCGCAAGTCGACGTTGGGAACGGCCCCAGGAGGTTCATCCCGATCTGCTGGAACGGTCGCCGAGGAGGCTCGATCGGCTGAAGGAAGCCTGCTGGTCTTGTTGGCGCTGTTTTCCGTCGCTGACAGTCTCGGCACGTCCTTACGTAGCGGGCGACGTCCGCGGCGAGGCGCGGCCAGTAGTACTTTTCCTGTACTCTTGCGATCGTGCGGGAAACACCGAGATGTCCAGCCGTCGGGTCGTCGTGTAGGGCCTGGAGGACTTCTGGTCTCATTGCTGACGGGACCACGAGAAGGTGTTTGGCTCGAAGGGGCGAGAAGTTCTTCTTTAGGAGGACTCCCCTTTCGCAGGAAGAACGACGCCAGTCCTCTCTTGAATACCTTCGGAACAGTGGCGCTCTTGCCCTCGAGGTATTCGATAAGGCTCCTGAGTTCCGGGTCCGTTCGCTGTCGCTCGGCGAAGTCGTCAGCACTTATGGTTCCCAGGAAGCCGTCATCATCCTGGTCGTCCAGCGGCGGTGGGTCGACGGGGGGCACGAGACAGGCAGTCGGCGTCAGAGTGTTTTCTTCCGGACTTGTAAACGACGGTAATGTCGAATTCTTGAAGTCTCAGGCTCCACCGTGCGCGGCGACCAGAAGGGTCTTTCAAGCTAGCTAGCCAACACAAGGCGTGGTGGTCGCTCACAACTTTGAAGGGCCTGCCGTAAAGGTAGGGGCGAAACTTTGATGTAGCCCAGATGATGGCAAGGCACTCCTTTTCTGTTGTGGAGTAGTTGGCCTCTGCGTTTGATAGTGACCGGCTAGCATAACTGATAACCCTTTTCCAGTCCGTCCGTCCTCTGCACAAGGACGGCGCCGAGTCCTACGCTGCTCGCGTCGGTGTGCACTTCTGTTTCGGCGTGTTCGTCGAAATGCGCAAGCAACGGAGGCGTTTGCAGGCGTCGTTTTAGTTCTTGAAATGCTTCCTCCTGTGGTGTTTCCCACTTGAACTCGACGTCGGTCCTGGTGAGGTTAGTGAGAGGCTCGGCGATGCGGGCGAAGTTTTTAACGAACCGCCTGTAATAGGCACACAAGCCGAGAAATCGCCGCACGGCCTTCTTGTCGGTGGGTGGCGGGAAAGCAGCGATGGCGGTTGTCTTTTGCGGGTCGGGGCGTACTCCGGATTTGCTTATCACGTGGCCCAAGAACAAAAGTTCTTCGTACGCGAAGCGGCACTTCTCTGGCTTGAGGGTGAGTCCGGAGGTCTTAATAGCTTGAAGTACAGCTTCAAGGCGCCGCAGGTGTTCGTCGAAGTTCGAGAAAAACACAACGACGTCGTCCAAGTACACAAGGCAAGTCTGCCACTTCAAGCCGGCCAATACAGTATCCATAACGCGTTGGAAGGTCGCGGGGGCCGAGCAAAGACCAAAAGGCATTACCTTAACCTCGAACAGGCCGTCTGGTGTTATAAAGGCAGTCTTTTCTCGGTCTCTCTCGTCGACTTCGATTTGCCAGTAGCCCGTCTTCAGGTCCATCGACGAAAAGTACTTCGCGTTGTGGAGTCGATCCAGGGCGTCGTCTATCCGTGGAAAGGGGTACACGTCCTTCTTCGTGATCTTGTTCAGGCGACGATAGTGGACGCAAAAACGTAGCGTCCCGTCCTTCTTCTTCACCAACACCACGGGGCACGCCCAGGGACTCTTGGACGGCTGGATTATGTCGTCGCGTAACATTTCGTCGACTTGCTTCTTTACGGCTTCGCGTTCTCGCGTCGAAATTCGATACGGGCTCTGACGGACTGGTCGGGCACTTTCTTCAGTTATGATACGATGTTTGGCGACTGGGGTCTGTCGAATTGTTGACGACGATGAGAAGCAGTCCTTGAATTGCAGGAGCAGATTTTTGAGCTGGTCTTCTTCTGCTTTGGGAGGCTGGGGTTGACGTCGAAATCTGTTTCGGGACCTCGATTCGTCGAAGGATGTTCGGCAGTATCGGAGAGGGCGAAAGCATTGCTGGTGTCCACGAATTTCTCGATGTAGGCGACCGTCGTACCAATGTTGAGGTGCCTATATTCGTGGCTGAAGTTTGTAAGCAGTACCTTTGCTTTGCCGTCGCGCAACTCGGCGATGCCTCTTGCGACGCAAATCTGGCGGTTCACAAGCAGGTGCTGATCGCCCTCGACAACGCCTTCAAGGTTATCGGGTATTTCGGTGCCGACGGAAATGACGACGCTGGAAAGAGGCGGAACGGTGACCTGCTCTTCTATTACATTCAAGGGATGATTCTCCGGCGACGTGTGGGGCGGCAACGCTTTTTCTGAAGTCAGTGTTATCGACTCAGACCTCAGGTCGATGACGGCGCCGTGTTGACTTAGGAAGTCCATCCCCAGTATCACATCCCTGGAGCAGTGCTGCAGAATTAGAAAGCTGGCGGGATAAGTCCGGTTATTGATGGTCACTCTTGCGGTACAGACACCGGCCGGCGTTATTAGATGACCCCCCAGCGGTCCTGATTTCAGGGCCTTGCCAAGCAGTCTTTACTTTCTTCAACTTCGTCGCGAAAGACCCACTGACGACGGAATAGTCGGCTCCAGTGTCGACGAGAGCGGTGACGTTGTGCCCGTCGAATATTACGTCGAGGTCGCTGGTTCGTCGTCGTGCGTTGCGGTTGAGTCGCGGCGTCGGATCACGGCTGCGTCGAAATGTGGTGCTTCCACGCTGCGTCATCAGGTTTTCTTCCCTCCGCGAGATTTCGTCGGCAGGGCTTCGTCTGCTTCGCGTCGTGTTGCGCAGGTCTCATCGCGTTGTCGTCGTCGGCGGCCGCGGAGGATCTTCGGCATTTCGTCGAACAGCAACCGCGCCTCCATCGGTTGCTGCCCTTAGTTTCCCGGGTACGGGCTAGGTGACCGGCCCCGATGTGGGCCAGTGTACTGCCGGCGGTGCGGTGACATGTAGCGGCCGGTTGACGGTGAGCGGGAAGGTCGTCGGGGCGTCCACTGAGCTCCTGCGAGGTAGTCGGCGATGTCTTGCGGTCGTTCACCCCGCTGTGGACGAGGCGCGTCGACGGCGAAACCGCGTAGGCCCATCTGGCGGTACTGGCAACGGCGGTAGGTGTGGCCAGCTTCTTCGTAGTGGTAGCACAGGGAGCGGTGGTCAGGGGGCGCGCCAAACGTCGGTCTTCCTCGGAGCGGAACGCTGGCCGGTGGGTGGACGGTATGGCGTCGGTGGCGGTGGCGGCAAAGTCTGGCGGCGGAACTGCGGTGGTGCGAAGTCTTCACGTGGGCGGGGCGGGGGGAGCGTTACGACGAGCTGCGGCAGCGTAGCTCATCGCTTGTGGCTCACGCTGCGCTGGTTCAGGTGCTCCGAGAACTTGCCGGATTTCCCTGGCGCACGACATCGGTGATCGGCTCCACCTGAGGCTGCGAAGTTGGCAAGAATTTGCGCAGCTCCTCCCGAACGATTGCTCTGATGGTGTCGCGCAGGTCGTCGGGATATAGCGCTTGAACTTCCCCGAAGGTCGTCGAGGGAATGCGGCGGTTGTACTGGCTAGTACGCATCTCCAACGCCTTCTCGATCGTCGTGGCCTCCGAGACAAATTCCGTGACAGTCTTTGGCGGGTTGCGTACAAGGCCGGCAAACAGGTCTTGCTTAACCCCCCCGCATCAAGAAGCGAACCTGCTTTTCCTCGGACATGGAGGGGTCAGCGTGGCGGAAGAGCCGGGTCATTTCCTCCGCGAATATAGTGACGCTTTCGTTAGGAAGTTGCACCCGTGTCTCCAGCAAGGTTGCAGCCCTTTCCTTTCTGACGACACTCGTGAACGTTTCCAAAAATGTGCTGCGAAAGATGTCCCAGGTTCGAAGAGTGGACTCGCGATTCTCGAACCAGGTCCTAGCTGCGTCGTCTAGGTAAAAGTATACGTGGCTCAGCTTGTCGTCGGCGTCCCAGTTGTTGAATGTTGAGACCCTTTCGAATGTCTCAAGCCAGGTTTCGGGGTCTTCACTTGGAGATCCGTGAAACGTCGGCGGCTCTCTGGGTGGCTGCATCACGATTGCCGCGGGGGACACTGCGGTCGTCATCGTGCTCGTTGTCTTCGTCGCCGTGGTCCGGATCTTGTCGGGTAGGGGTCCGTATTCTGGTGGGAGACCTTGCTGCCTGCGGCTGGCTCGCTGCTCAGCGTCCACGTCGGTGTCCCCTTGGCGGTGTGGGCTTGGCTCACGGTTGGAGGGGGGGCGTTCGGTACATGAACCGGGAAGCACCTCCACCAGATGTCACGTGGTCGTGAGGTCGACGAAGGCAGCAGTCGGTAGGTTCAAAACGAAACTGTTTATTTGGGCCGAACTTGTGGCCGGTAAACGGAAAGTCAGATTACAGCAATACACACTGGCACTGATAGCGGCGAACAGAGCGTCGGCCGTCGATCAACTGAACTTCGTTGGAACGCGCCGGCTTTTATAAATCACGCGTCGAACATTCTAGCCTTATCACTAGTTCGTCGCGCAAGCTCTGGAATAATCTTGAGTGTTAACGTCTTGCGTGCAATCTTAACAAAACGATCTACTACAACCGTGAAGCTTCTTGAACAATAAGGCGCGGTCTGCGCCGAGTACTGCTGATAGTCTTTGTGGGCGGAAACCGAATGCAGTAAAAGAAACGCGCGTGGCAATATTGTATAAACGAATTCTCCTCATTTTTTTTACTTTGATTGTGCGACACGAGAACTTGTTAGTTACCCAGGACTTGATTCTTTTTCCCTACGAATGTACATATTTTGTAACCTTAGTGCGTTTTTTTATCACTGTTTATCACTTGTCTGTGAACCCGTTATCCGTCCTTGTTAATCTAGCTAAAACTGTATAACTACATGCCTTTATATTGAAACGATCGATCTACGTTTTTTGTTTTTCTGTCGTTTTCTTTTCTAACCACTCTCCTCTTTAGTGCCTTTGGCCCTGAGGGTTTTAATAAATAATAAAACAAATCAATATTGCTCCAGGTACCACTATAGGCGGTTCAATACAGCTGGCAAATGCGATGGGGCGATAGGATGACCCTATATAAATGTCCTGTAGTTTGACGAGTCGTCTTAACGCATGTAATATTGTCACCAAGCTAGCAAATAAGGGATAGAATACACAGGGGCGAAGATACCACACGGGGCGTTTACTTTAAGAGAAAGGCTAACACACCAAAGCACGCGCACAGCGATTAACTTCGTTGTCCTCCTACAAGAGGCTGGCCAGCACAGTTGCCAGCCTACCTCGCGTCAATTCCCCCATCTCCGACCGTCCCGGTCGATGGGTTGGGATGCAAGAGGACAGCACAATGTGGAAAGATGGTTGCGTGAAGGGGGGAAAATAACCAATGTAACGTAGTGCATGATGGTAAGGGGTTGCGAGGTGTTGCTTATCACTCGCGGGCGTGGTACGGCTTCATCCGTACGACATGTACAACCTCGGCACGTGGGCGTCGTCGGCTCACACTGGGAACTATCCTAGAATAATTACTGCGCTTGCAGTAATTATTCTAGGATAATTACTGCACTTGCAGTAGTTATTCTAGGATAGTTCTTAATGGCCATGTTACACGCATGGACTTTCCTTGCGGCACGGTTGAGGTGTCGACAGAGAACCGAATCCATGGCTGCAACGATTGAGAAGGCGATGCGAACGGGGCCCGATTACGACATCGCGCTCTATTCGATCGGCGTCTAAGCCCTCGTGTTTGAGCATGTCACATTGTTATTTCCTGGTCTAAGTTGCTCTAAGCTCCCATAGTAAGAGCTGCTCACAGCGGTGGCACCAGTGACAAGCCAGTTGCCGAACAGCGCAGTTGGTTGTAACAATGCCAGCGTAACTTGGCACTCTTACGCTAAGAAAGACCCCTGCAGCATGGCACACCTTATGTCATCATCGTCACCTAAAATAGCACAGCAAATCACCACAGTACCTCGTTTGCCGAGACAAATGAATCGAACAAATCCGTTTGTTCCTAAACTCGAAGCAGGCGACTAGGCAAACGAGCGCTGCTGCCGTTATCATTTTACTTTCCATTGTAGCAGACTTTCGCCCTCCGTGTTGGCCACAGATAATGTGCTTTGAAAAGAGGAGCACATCGGGCAACTCTTTGCGATGTTGGGATTTGATAAGAGCTATAATAACCGCCACTCACGTTCACCTTCGCGTTGTTTGTGCACCACAACGAAACCACTGATTGCCGGAGTGTCATTAATTCTGCTGGGCTCTCTTTGGGATGTCATTTCATTGTTCGCCCCTTGGTACAGCAAACCAACCCTATACTACATCATCAGTCCACGTCGTGAAAATGACCGCACAGCTAACCCTGCGCAACTGTGGGGGTTATTTACAAGCTCCGAGAGAGACTTCGCTTGCGGGAGGGCATTCTAGGCCATCCGGGATGTTGGAGAGAGAGAGAAAAGTGAAGTGAAAGGCAGGGAGGTTAACCAGAAGAAAATTCCCTGCACTGGGGAAGGGGTAAGGGGGAGAGAAAGGTAAGGAGGGAAAAGAAAAATGGTATGGATAAAAAAATCAGGGAAAACGCGCACACACTCAAGCACAGGAAAGTAACAGTCGTTTAGCGAGTCCGGTTGACCGCGGAAACTTCAGCAGCGCCTTCGTCGCTTTCAGGTTTGAAGCTCGCACGTTCTTGCACTCCAAAATTGACTGCTCGGAAAGCGGCCGGTCATCGATCCGCGCTAACGTTGCCGAAAGTTGTTGCCTCTGGGAGCTGTTATGAGGACAATCACAAAGGACGTGTGCAATGGTTTCCTCGCTGCCACAGTGATCACACGCAGCGTTTTCTGCCATTCCTCTTCAGTGAGCAAAACTGTTCGAAGTTAGAATTTATGCGGGGGGGAGAAATTCACGTCGTTGTTTAGCAACAGCTCGTACTTGAGAATACCTGCGGTGTCACCACCTTTTAACCAGATGCCGGGACAGCTCGTCGTAGTTTTCTCTTATCTGTCACTATCGCATACGACTGGCTATGTATAATTCAAACAGTACGCATTCACCCGTTTCAGGCAAAGAAGGCAGCGCTCGACGAAGTCAAAGCACACTCTTAGGGCTAATCCTGGCAGATAACGACTGAACATTTGCAATCATATGTTTACTTAGTTTGATAAAGCAGCTAGAATTGTCAAAT
>JALIZH010029371.1:0-13774 GCA_030522465.1 Rhipicephalus appendiculatus | reverse complement strand
TTTTCCAGGACAGCCGCGTCGAAGTCGCACTACCACTCGTCCATATTCTTCAACGAGATTGACAAGTTATGGCAGAAGAGCATATTTCATTACGGCTTTCTCAACATACACCGCGAATTCTCTGAGCAAAACGCGTTTTGCCGAAACCCTTCTTACGCTACGGGTGAGACAGATTTTGCTTCATTTGATGCTTAGTGACTTGTCATGTGCCTTTCTAGCCCATCAACCTTTTCTTTTTTTGAAGTATTGCGTGTATCCCGATGTGCAGAATATGAAGGTGTTTATTTCATGAACACAAAAATAAAATTAAAGATAACTGTTCTTGCTTAATAAGAACAGAAAAATTAATGCAACTTGCACTAGTGGTGACTGGTCTGAAGGAAGTGCGGAGCTGGACAGCCTTCTTTGGTTCTCTTCGGTTTTCTCTGTCTTTCCTTGTATCTTTCTTTTTCTCCAGCTTTTTCTATGTTTTTCTCTTCATTTATGATTATTTCTATGCCGCGGCGGCTGCATTTTCGATGGAGGCGAAAATGCCTGAGGCCCGTGCACTTAGATTTAGGTGCACGTTAAAGAACCCCAGGTGGTCTAAATTTCCGGAGCCTTCTCTTGTGAGCGTCTCTTATAATGAGATTGTGGTTTTGCGACGTTAAATCCCAGATATTAATATTATTAATACTATGATTATTTCTATCATCATCAAGGCGCTCGAAGAACCAGAGGAATACTTCTCCTTGGCGCGAGCGCGTGCTCAAATGGCTATGCTATATGTGGTTTTGCCTGCGATACGCCCAGTTTCGACGGCATACGACGATGACAGCATGCGATAGCCCGGGTCTCCTATAAAATGCTCCGCACTTAAAATTCATTGCTCTTTTTGCCCCTTTTTTTAGGCTTTCTTTTTACGTCCCAAAACCACGCTATGATTATGAGGGACGCCGTAGTGGAGCGCTCCGGAAATTTTGACCATCTGGTGTTCTTTAACGTGCACTGACATCGGACAGTACACGGGCCTCTACCATTTCGCCTCCATCAAAATGCGACCGCCGCGGCCGGGATCGAACCCGTCACCTTCGGGTCAATAGCCGAGCACCCTAGCCACTGATCCACCAAGGCGGACATCCCATTTTCTTTTCTTGTGCCAAACTATTGTTATTGAAAGCAAAATGCAGCCCCACAAACAAAAGTATTCATGCGCTAGGTACAGCCGCCCAAATGTTCTAACTATCGTGCGCAGCGGCGACTTTTCATTCTGTCAGCGTCATATGATCGAACAAAGCTGCAAAAAAAATTGTTTTTTGGGCATGTGTTTTGTGGTCATGCACTTGTTCTCATCCTTTTCGGAACTTAATTCAGTCATATGGCGAAGACACACAAACAAAGCAGGCGCTCGTGCACGATAGTTAAAGATTTGGGCGACTGTACGATTCCAGAACCAACAAGTAACGGTCCAACATCATCTAGAGTGAAGTCAAGAGAGGTCTTTTGTTCGACAAGACGTATAATTACAAGGGGCGTAAAATTTCAGTTTAGCTCTAGATTCTGATGAGCTTAGTCAAACTGCGGTTGAGGAAATTTTTTCCTACCATTTTCACTACTTCTGCGCCGAAATATGCTTACGTGGCACGCCGCAAAAATGCCTATGTCGCTAGTTTTGTCGTTGCAGACGACGTAGATGTGAGCTCGTCAGGGTTCCCGCTCGTAGCCATGCGTTACAGAGCCTCGTCCGTGAGAGTGGGATCCTGGAGGCTGAGACAACACCTCAGCTTCCAGGACCTTGTATAGATGACAATAATAATAATTGTTGGGGTTTGATGTCCCAAAGCTTAAACCAGTGGTCAGCAGCTTTTTCTTGAGGAGGACCATGTTTCATGAAGCCGACAAAGAAGGGGGGCCGCATGGCAAATCGAGGGGGGGGGGGAGGTGAGCTTTGCAGGCAAACAGCGAAAATTGGGTGAATTGAGAATTTACCAAACTGCATTAAAATCATGCTTATTTTCAGCACGCCTGTCACACGGTTGCAATCAAACATAGATTACAATCGAATATCCCATTTTAAACCTGACACGTCGGCCTTCATATCCTGACACGTCGGCCTTTATATAGGAAGTGATAAGGGGAGGGAGGGGGGGGGGGGGGGAGTCGAGTTGACTTATGCCGGGGCCGCATACTACTGCCCTACGGGCCGCATGCGGCCCGCGGGCCGCAAGTTACCGACCCTTGGTCTACACGATTATGGGCCTCTTATCGAAGCACAGGTACCTTTTGCACTAAATTTATGCACACTGCACCTCTGGACTGATTCTGCCAGGCAAAATCGGGGGTCGCTATTTCATATCGTTACTGTTAAAGGGATATTGAACAAAATTTTTGCCGCCAAGATTTTCCAGCCAAATTAAAAGATTGGGGGTTGAAATCGACGGACACAACCTTCATTTCAGGCAAGAACTAGAGGAAAATAATGAATTTAATGAGTTTTTCACAAACCGCCGCGTCTAACGGCCGCGCCGTGAACTAGAGGATGTGACGTGAAACTCGCCGGAAACAGGGCATCCCACCAATGCCAGCCGTCGCCCGCGTCTCTCAACCCGCTCAGCTCGCACTACGTTTCCCAGAACCAGTACGGGAGCGAACAATGCTCCCGGCTGGGGTAAGGCATCAGCGCTTTTGTGGAAGGGAGAGAGTGGAATGAAAGGAGAGTTGGAGAAAAGGAAGAGAAGGGCATAAGCACGTGCACCCTGCATGCGCCAGGGAGAATCTGACGTCACGGCTCGCGCTCGCGTGCAGCCGCCGCGCGCCGACAATCCACCAAAAATACAGCCAATTGTTCCAAAATACGTGAAACAAACTCTGTTTATCGGATCAGTGGCGTCTTGCGAGTAGAACTTCGATGTTTTCGTCAGTTTTTCAAATTGTTCTTCAGTATCCCTTTAAAGTCATCCTCTCTTCTCCTTATTTGCATTTATTTGCAAATTTCTCTTTTGATGAACAATCTTCGTTACGCATTTTGGCTTATAGTTGTGCCGTTCACTGATGCTGGCAGTGTTTCTCTTAATAAAAACTTCGTCGCGTCTTCTTGCTGGACATTGTGATGGTCGGCAGGCATCACTTCCGAAATTTCGCAAGTATCTGCGACTCCACCATCGCTTCTCAAGCTGTGTAATTTTTCTGTGAAGCCACAAAAAACAAAAGTAAAGAACGCGCCTACGAGTTTCTTAAGAAATAAAAGCAGCTATAGGGCCTAGTTGGTTGTACTCTTGGGTAATTGCGCTTTTTTAACGTATAGGAACGGATTGAATACGCCAGAGACACAGAGCGCTACCGACAGAGCAAGGTCAAAAGTCCTGCCATATATTCACACGGTTTCACATAATCTAAAAAGGTTCCAAATGCAGAGAACGTCGACTTTGTTTTCTCGACTCGGGAAAAACTTATTGTAGTGTGTCGAACAGTGAACCGTTCCAAGAAAAGAAGTCAGAGAGAGAATTGCGGTATGAGCCACGTTGGAAAGTTTGTTGATTGCGATAAAGAAGTCGTGTACAATATTGCATTTACATGCGGTAAGACGTACGTCGGCCAGACGGAAGGATGTTTAAACACAAGATTAAGAGAACATCGAATAATTGTCGGCTAGTCACGCACGCGGGCAATCTAACAACACGTGTCGCAGTGCAAATGTACGCCGCTACTCGAAGAAACTACCAGTTTTTCACAGATGCGCGCCTAAATGGAACGTGTAATAATGGAATCATATATGATGACACAGGCTCATACCGACGAATTTATTAGCGCCCCATCCTGTGATCTTTCTCTAAAAGAAATTCACTTCATAAGAACAACTTGACTTTTATCATGCGCATGCCCAGTGAGTTTTCATATTGCCTCATGTTTTTTTGCGATGTCATCCTTGTGTATATATATGTGGAAAAAACGTCTAGAAATAAATAGTTGTTAGCTGCGCTCTGTGTCGGCGGCGTATTCAGTTCGTCCCTGCACGCTGAAAAAAGCGCGATTACCCAAGAGTTTCTTATGCTTTTCAAGAAACGCAACGAAGTAAGGTAGAGAGGTGGGCTAGTCGGAACGAAGTGTTCACTTGTTTCTACGCATTCCACAGTGAAGTACCTGAAAACAAAGATACCGTGATGAGGCTTATGGCCTTCCTCCTGTTGTTGATGCGATGTTGTCCAGTAGCAGTGTGGTGCGCAAGCAATGTGGTTAACAAGGCTGATGCCTCTCAACACTTGCTCCTTTATGCGCCTTCTACGGGAGTTCCAATGCAAGTGATGCTTGGCGACAAGCTGATTACTTCCCGGTTAATATGTATTGCTTCTCATTATGCAATAAATAAAGTTGGTTTCCTTGCCCTATTGATTAGCAACCTTTTGAGGTGGAGGGCCCGTGGTCTGAAGCCAATATGGCGGGGTCCGCACCAGTCGGGTGTGGGGGGGGGAGGTGTTGGAGGCAAAGAGAAAAAAAAATTGGTGAATTGACATTATTGTACTAAGCTGGAATATATATCACGTTTATTTTAATCACGCATATCACATGGTTGCAAACAACATTTATAGGTTTACCAGGAAAAGCCCCATTTCAGGTCAAAACTTCCGTGTTGGCCTAGTGTCAAGGGGAGGGGGGAGATTCTGATGTCGTGCCGGGGTTCGCATAACACTGCCACGCGAGCTGCATGCGGCCCGCGGGCGTCAGGTGTTCGACCCCTGGGTAAGTTCATGGAAATAGTCGGACTTGAAGGATATTTCAATGCCCCAGTTACCCATGCACAGCAGTCATGAAAACTCCGGTTGACACTGCCTTAATAACAAGCCAAGCTATTTTATTTGCCGTCATAATTCATGGATCTCATATCGCGATTGGCGATCCTACATTGCCTGCAATGAAGTGTAATAAAAATGTGGTAGAGGCCACATCTTAACCGGAGTTGCCAGATCCTGCCTTGCTAACAAGCAAATATACAAACCAAATGAAGCAAAAAAAAGCGGCATGACGTTTGCGAAGAAGCCCAAAAGAAGCGGAAAGCTTAATCATTTTGCTAATTCATGAAAATATTCTCTAATTATAATAAGTCGCTTAAACACGAAGAGAAGGTAAAAATAGCTGCAATTGTTTATACAGCGACATATGCGTAACTACGACTGAAATCACATGTCTACATTTAAATATAAGTCTCAGGATGCTCTCCACTCCTGTTAATGCACGTTTGCCAGTCCATGATTAACGCTTGTTGAATACTACATTGTGTACTTGATAGCACCACTCGGCTACACAACGTCATTGAGAAACGCTCTATTAGTTTACTTGAGGAGCTGTAAAGTAACTATATTTGCACTAAAAACGTGAAAAAGCGTTTTTACGCTTATTCGCCAAAACAAAAGAAAAAAAGAAGGACCAACGACAAGAAAATTCCACGAGCGACTCGGTTAAATAAAGAAGCCCAAATCCGCTTATTATCGGTGGAACTGGCTTCTCTGCCTCTCACAGTAAGCTTTACAAAGGCACACAACTCCTTCGGATGTCCCTCTCTGAATGCTGCCCTTGTCATATTGGAAGTCTCTTAAAGCATCCAACATTATATTTCACGTCATTATATAATTGCTGTTGTATAATTTCTGAAGCAGTCGCTTACCTGGCGCTTTTCTTGTTCACATAGCCAAACAAATTATTCTGAGGGCAACTGCGTCAAATACAAAAGCCCTAGTGGAATTAAAATTCCAAAGATGAGTTAAAGACGCAACATAAAATGGGCTATGCAAAGCGTTGGTGCCAAATGCGCTAAATATCTTCAATTCATATATATCAAATCAGACAAGGCGCAAATGGCAGAGTCAGTGAGAAGCCAGGCAGTTGATCCTCTTGAAGGAACGGTAAAAAGTGTGTATTGGCCATGGAAGGTTGAATAGGCAGAAAATCCAGCCATCGCCAACTCTGAATGACCACTGCAGAAGTCAAGGCAATGCCCTCGGAAAACGTTTCGTACGCATTTTGTGCACAATACACTGTGCGGGGTCGTTCCGTAATAAAAGATCACAGTTTCGCCGCAAGGGCGAAGCAGTGAACGCGATAGCAACGTATTGGAATGTTGTACGAAAAAAAGGCTAGCAATAACTCTTTTGGATCCAATCTCGCGTAACTTTGCAAAACGCTGGCGTGAGAGAATACGGTCGCTCTAGGTGAAGAAGTGGTTTTCGTGCAATCTGTTGTCTCAACGCGAAGCGGTAAGAGCACAGCACGTAGGAGGGTGCGCGAGCCGTTTGCTCATGTATGCCAAGATAGTGCGTGCGCCAGCACTCGCGACCGCGCCCGAATAATTGATGTTCGCAGTTGCTGCTCAAGCCACACGGCAGCCCCCCCCCCCCCCCTACTTTATATTCCTTCACCCGACGAAAGACGGACGGGGTATTTCCTGTCCATTTGAGGAGCAATCGACAGAGTTCCTCGCAGGCGGGATGTACGAGTAGCGTGTGCCCTCCATGCGACGAAGATGGCCGGCTCGTTTCATGTCTGCTTCAGCCGCGTTCTTCCCCAACGCTCGCGCGCTTTTACTCGCGGGTAGAACATGCGAAGTGCGGGACAGCGCTATAGATTTGGGCTGTATACGAAGCATGATGGTGATGCCGACGGCGATGACAACGGCAAAAAAACTTCCCCATCTCCCGCTAAAGGGAACTATGTGTCGATGCGAAGCAGCGGGGAGATAATTAGCTGGAGCGGGAGAAATGTCGCCGCTCTCGTTTCATGGCAGTGGTCCGGGCGCTGCACAGGAGAAAGAATGAGGCACGCGCGCTCCGTCATTTTCATACCGCGGAACTACCGTGGCGCCCCCCAGCGGGGTATGCAGCTGTCGAACCACCTGTCGTGCGCGCCACTCCGTAAAGGATTCCTAGAGGAGAGGACGGGGGGGGACCGTAGGAGAGGAGAGAGGGGGGGAGCAAACGTGCATGCGCTGTGGGACGCGGAAGCCGCTCCGTAGAGTAGATGATTGCTAGAGGAGAGAAAGGGGGGTGAGTGTAGGAGAGGAGAGAGAGAGAGGGACGAGACGCGCATGCGCTATTGTGGTGTGGGACGCGGGAAGAAGCGACGGACTAAGCCCCTCCCCCCCCCAAACACATGCAAGCAAGATCAAGGAATGGAGTCAACCTGGGCGACACACACCACCTGCCTAGCCATTGCTAAGCAGCCTCTCTGTGCTCTCGGCCATGACTGTGGTGACTGTAGTGGTGGTTGACGGCCTTATATTGTACTGCGGTGTTCTGGTTCGCATAGTCGGTGCTTCCCTACTTCATGAAAGTGGCCGGACGCGGGACGCGGGACGGCGCGGCGCCAGCGTCCACGGAGCGGCGCCAGCGTCCTACACCCCCACAGCGCATGCGCGTCTCCTCCCCCCTCTCTCCTCTCCGAAGCTCACCCCCTTTCTCTCCTCTAGGAGTCCTCTACTCTACGGAGCGGCCCCCCGCGTCCCACACTCCGACAGCGGATGCACGTCCCCCTCCCCCTATCTCTCCTCTCCTACGCTCACCCCCCTTTCTCTACTCTAGGAATCATCTACTCTACAGAGCGGCGCCAGCGTCCCACAGCGCATGCGCGTCCTCTCCCCCTCTCTCGTCGCTCAACCTTTTTCTCTACTGTAGGAATCCTCCCGCGTCCCCTCTTTCTCTCCTCTCCTACGGTTCCCCCCCCATTCCTCCTCTAGGAATCCTTTACGGAGCGGCGCGCGACAGCTGAATACTCCGCTGGGGGGCGCCACGGTGGTTTCGCGGTATAAAAATGACGGAGCGCGCCTCATTCGCTCTCCTGTGCAGCGCCGCGATGAGCGCCCGGGCCGCTGCCGCGAATCGGTAGCGGCGACGTTTCTCCCGCTCAAGCCAGCCATCTCCCGGCTTCGCATCCACACATGGTTCCCTTTAGCGGGAGATGGGGAAGTTTTTTTTATGTTCGTGGACAGACGAGGCCGGACGACGAGGTCGAACAGCTCAGCTGTTAAAGTAGCATAGCATATGTTCCTGTACCGTAAGTGCGATTAGGACGAGCCGTACAACCATCCGTTCGAAGGTGCCGAGCTAAGAACTGTGTTGACCTCACAGGCGATCTTCACCTAGTGCGGCAGGAGTCGATAAAGCCTGTATTACATTGTCGAGAACTTAGGTACGGACACCGAGATATCACTCCCGGTACTTGTCAACCCGTATTGGCGGCCGTTACGTGAATGTCAAACCTGTTAATCACTAAAACACGAAGGCTAACAGGAACTCATCTACCGTAAAAGCTTGCAATCACTGTGCGTTCGCACTTAAGGGGAGATGCGATTCGGGAAAAAAAAATTGCGTTAATCTGTAGCCTAAGGCAGTGAAATTTTCGCTGTATATAGAGGATTTTATGCTGATTTCAATTATGTAATTTGTTTTATAGTAAGTTGTACAGTTTTCGTTTTGTGCCACGACAATATGAAAAATATAGCTCTTTTTGTAGACTGTTCTTTTGCCAGTAAATATTTATCGTTCTGAGCCATTATTGGCTCACATTGCTCCACATTATCTGTAGAATGCAAATAACTATCGAGAAAGCGCATATAAGACATTTTATTGGACAAGAAAAAATGTAATGTGAGAAGTAGAGCTGTGCGCCGCCGCGCCGCGCCGCCGCCGCTGCCCGTTTTTGCTCACGCCGAGCGCGCCGCCGCCGAAATTTCCAGAGTGACCACGCCGCCGCCGCCGCCGCGCAATAATTTCGGCGCGCCGCCGGTGGCCTCTCATTTTAACCCTAACGGGGAATCGGGACATTAAATAATCACTTCACTTGGCAAGGTTTTCTCGATGTGTCGGTGTAATGGACTCTCCATTCAGCCACCGCTGATTGGAGGAAGCTCGGCCAGCAGCGTGCCCTCTCTTTCCGATTCTTCCTCTTCAACGTCATTACGACGTCACGAAGTTTTCGCAACCCTTGACTCAAATTAGAGGAACGGAATGTGCTTTAACCATAAGGGAAAAAAATTGTCGAGAGCACGCCTGCATCCATAAGTCAACCTCCTCCGAAGACACTACCACTTCGGGCTCGTGTCACAATTCCCATCATGCTCTTGTTTGTTTTCCTTTTTTGTGGTGAGCTCATGTGTATATAAAAGAAAATTCACGAGCGAGTGCCTCACGTCCACAGACGAACCTCCTCCGACGACACTCCCCCCTCGTGCTCCAAGCTCTGGTGAAAGTTTCCAGCATGCTCCTGTTTCATTTTTGATGGCTGGGGAGTTATTCTCGATGTGTCCCCCTAGTGATTTCGGCCGCAGCTGATTGGCTGGAGTTCGGTGACCAGTGCGCTCACTGTTTCCGGATCTTCTTCCGGAACGTTATTTTGACGTCACAAAGCTTTCACAACTCTCGACACTAATGAGAGGGACGAAATGCGCTTCAACGCAACGAACGCAGCGCCCACACATCCGTTTTTGGGCGTACATCTCGGAGGCTGTGCGCAAATTCTGGTTGCGTAAGCCATCGAATTAGGTTTAATGCGACCGCCCGTCTAACGCACCTGCGAAGGTCGGTAAGCATTCCCTGCATGGTTCTCAAACATCTGGGACACATTCATATGCAAGTTCAGACTTGACAAGTTCCTGCTCCTGTAAATTTCGTGCACTTTCTTCTTATATATATATATATATATATATATATATATATATATGGTGTTTAACTTCCCAAAACCGCGGTATGATTGAGGGGCGCCGTAATGGAGGGCTTCGGAAATTTTGACCGTCTGGTGTTCTTCAACGTGCACTGACATCGCACAGTTCACGGGCCTCTGCCATTTCGCCTGCATCGAATTGCGACCGACGCGGCCGGGATCGAAGCTGCGACCTTCGGGTCAGCAGTCGTCGAGCACCCTAACCGCTACACCCCCGCGGTGGACGCATCGACGTGGTCAAGAGCTAACATCACGGCCAACCGGTTTTTCGAGTAACTGAATGCGCTCTGCCGAAATGGACTGAATATCTTCTTCAGATAGACACATCTAGAACAGCTCCCCGGAAGTTTTATATATATTTCTTTTCTCCAGAAGTCTCAAGAGTATTGCCTGACCTCAACGCTGCGGCGTCCTACAGCCTTAAAGGGAGACGATCCAACTCGCTGGATAGCATATTAGTGGATTCTCGGGGCTACTACATTGTGCATAGATATATCAAATAGATAATCGATGGTTTAATGCACTTTTTTCCTTACTTTTTTTACTCAAGTAAGTCGATAAACAAATAGAGAAGTAAAGGCAATGAAACACTTATAATAACCGATAGCTGAGCTTGTTGGTAGGTATTCATGTTAAAAAAGACACGGCGTGGAAAAATTGAAGGACACTTTGTACATTCCAAAGTGTGTTCGGCGAAAGCGTGTGGCCATTCCACTGACTATAGACTATGCCATGTCTTTTTTTTTCTTTTACACTCTCAGTGGGATAACACACAAAGCGAATGTGTGCGTGTTTTCTTTTTTTAATTTTTTACCGCGAATCGCAGCGTGAAGCGAGACTAATCTTCCTCCGTTCGCATGCGTTAGTGTTTTCTGGCGCTTTGCGCATCGTGCAAACGCCATCCGCTTTCCAGCACTTGCATTGACGGACCCTTTGTAAATTCGTAAGTGTATTCCGTGAACGCCTGTGTCTATTGAGACGGCGTCGGTCAGAATGATTGCAAACGCTGGGCACAGCGTCGCTACGCAAGCAAAGCGCGACGCTGTAGAGTCCGACGCGACCGGCGTCCGTTTGCGCATCCCGGCGGCCACCTGGCTCCGTGCCAGAGCTCGGACGGACGGACAGACGGACGCCAGATGGACACCGGGCGGACGTGAGCATGAGACATTACAGGCTTTCGCCTTAAAACACAAGGGTCAAGTCAAGAGAGTGACCAGTTATCTCTCATGTTGACCATCACGCGCAACTGACTGATAGGTATCGCCTCTTGCCCGGGAATGCGCGCCAGGCCCGTAGCCGGGGGGGGAGGGGGAGCTAGGAGCCCCCCCCCCCCCCCCGAAATTCGGATGAAGGGTGTGTTTTACCGAGAATAAATAATGAAAATAGGGGTTTTTCAAGGCCTTCATGAAGTGCCCCCCCCTCCCCTCCCCCCCCCCCCAAAAAAATTCCTGGCTACGGGCCTGCTGCGCACATAAGTGTTTTATGTGCGGAGCAATTAAAGGGTCCGGGCTGTCGTATGTGGTCATCGCATGCTGTCATCGTATGCTGTCGTAGCTTGGTGTAACGCAGGAAAAACCACGAATAGTATAGCCATCTGTCGCATATTGAGCGCACGCTCTCCCTCTTGTTCTTCGAGCACATTGATGATGATATTAAGTGCGGAGCAGTTTATGAGCCTGGGTTGTCGTATGCTGCCGTATGCTGTCGTCGCTTGGCATAACGCAGGCAAAGCCAGGGATAAAAATAGAAGAAAAGGAATCAAGCAAACAATAGAAAGAGAAAGAAAGAAAGGAAAAAATAGGAAGAATAGAAAGAGCAAGAAAGAAATAGATAAAGAGAGAGGAAGAAACCGGTAAACATTGAGAAAAAAAAAGGAAACAGAGAAAAAGAAAGAAAGAGAAGAGGAAAGAAAGAGAAAACAGAAGAGAAACAAACGCTGCCGAACTCCGCACTTCCTTCAGGATTGGCACCACCAGTGCGAAGGTGTGTTAATCTTTTTTTGTCTACCTTCTTTTCCGCCGCTGTACCATTTTTCAGGTGGCGGTGTTTGCGGTGCTTGGACTACTTTCTTGAGTCCGTGTTTGCACACCCTGTCTGTATACCGGCCCCAGTACAGCCTCTGAAAATACAATATCGAGCGCGGTATTCTCCCTTGGCATTTCCCTTTTCTTTTTTCGCGCTCTTCGTGACGCCAGGACGGTGATTCACGTGACACGTATAGAGCAAATACTTCCGATTGGTCCACATACGAGAAATATCAGTCGTGCATTGTCTCCTACCCTGCTTTGCCATGCATTCGCTCACCCGTTCTTCCTCACCTCCCGTGATTACCGTGTGCGTTGAACTTATTTCGCACTGTTTTGTGAGTTTCCCATTAATCAAGGCGAAATAACAAAGGGCAGCCGACAAGCTCGAAATTCTGATGGGCTAAACGCTTAGTGCTCCCATTGTACACGTGCTTTATGAAGAAATAAGTGTCGAGGAGATATGGAATGGAACGAATGGAAGAGGAACCGGATTATTTGATCCTTCCAACGGACGGACTCTTTACAGTGAAAACGATGCAGCTCTCCAAAAAAAAAAAAAAAGGCCAACCCGTTTCCACGGTTACTGTATATTTTTTATTGCGATAAGAGTTATATGGAGACACTGTGCTGGTTTTCATTGTCGCCATCATGTTCCGTATAAAGCCCAAATCGGAACTTTTGTACGCGCATCGCATGCTGTACCCGCTAGTAAAAGCGCGCGAGCGCTAGCGAGGAACACGGCTGAAGCATTGAAACAAGCTGCCCATCTCCATCGCACGTAGGGCGCATGCGATTACATCACACCGCGTGCGAGCCATCGGTTGCTCCTCAACAAGAAAGGAGGCCCTGTCCGTCTTTCGCTGGGCGAAGGAGCATGGAGAGACGTCGGAGTGGGGGGGGGGGGGGGGGGGGCTGCGTGGCTCGATATCCGCAGCTGTGAACTTGGACTATAAAGGCGCAGTCGCGAGCGCTGGCGCGCGCGTTATCTCGGTAGGCATCAGCAAACGCGTTTCGTATACCCTTCTACGCGCTATCATCTCACCGCTTCGTGCTGTCACCACTGATACGACAAACTGCGTGAGAACTGCTTCTTTCCCGGGAGCGGCCGTATTCCCGTACACCAGTGTTTTGGAATTTCGCGAAATCGGATGAAAAAGAGTTAGCTGCTTGCCTTAGTTCGTTATAACATTACGACATGTTGCTATCGCATTTACTGCTTCGCCTTTTCGGGGAAACAGATTTTTTTGTTCAAAATTCAAGAGACAGACTGATATCCCCACACACTCTTGAATCTACCCCCCCCCCCCCCCCCCGCGCCGCGCCGCCGCCGATCCGATGAACCCCGCGCCGTTGACGCGCCGCCGCCGGAGGTGGAAACACCGGCGCGCCGCCGCCGGCGATTTTGGGTCCGGCGCACAGGTCTAGTGAGAAGCCTTAGAATGCTGAGACCATACCAATTGCTTATTTTAGGTTCGTCATAATTATATTAGGTGATATCAAGTTTTAAGTTATATACTTGTACTCTTCACATGTTAAGAAATATGTGGGCAAAATTTCATCTTGATCTGGCCATCAGAAGTACCAAAAAGATGATGTAAAACTCTTGAAGTTGCCCAGAATTGTATCTTGAGAAAAACGCATTTTAAAGGTATAAGTGAAAGGTCATCTATGCGGAAAAGATTTGTCATTTAAGATGATTTATTCCATCACGAGAGCTTGGCAATCATGGTTATTTTGAGCATGTGACTTTGGTGAACCCCTGATGCGAAATGCAATGGCAGGCAGCCTGGTGACAACTTCCAGGGGACTCTAGACAATCAGGACTTCTTAGATTTTTAGTAGCCACCTTGTGCTCTTTAAAAGCAATTTTGACCTACTTCGAGTTTAATTACAATCTTCAGTTTTTTTTGTCGTGAAAGTAGAGAAACTAAACTTGTGAAAGCAAATAAAAACGAAAATATGTAGTTTGTGAAAAACAAGTTGCGTTTTTCGACTCGCATCTCCCCTTAACGACCGCACCAAACACTACTCGCATCTATGCATCTCCTCTTAGCTTGCATACA
>JALIZH010029369.1:0-48550 GCA_030522465.1 Rhipicephalus appendiculatus | reverse complement strand
TGTCGAAACCTTCTGAACAAGTGGGGAGTCATTAAGGATTCGGTGTTCATCCATGTTTTCCTTATTCTTTGGTGTCCCTTTTCACACTCACTTTCAATGTGAACTACAAACTAGCCCGTTCTTCATGCTTTTCGAAAAGGTCTTCAACGAAGTGCCAGCCCATGACTGCATTTCATCAGCCAATGGCCCCCCAATAAAATTAAAAGCCCTGGTCAACCCCGTGGATCGCTTCGTCAAACACTATTGACGATGACCTGATACTATCTCTAAGTTAACCAGTGGGTGCAAACACCTGAGAAAAAAAAAAAACATAAAATGCGACTGCGTGTCACTCACCCGCCGCTTTCTTGGGAGCGGCTGGAGGCTTCTTCTCCACGGGTTCTTTGCGAGACCGCGAGGCCTTGGCCTTTGAGGGGGCAAACTCCTTGTCGTCGTCACTGCCGCTGAAGTCTTCGTCCGACGCATCCTCCTCGTCCTCCTCACCCTCGGAGCTCTCTTCCTGCTCTGGCTGGTAGTCTTCTTCCTCTTCGCCCCCTGCAGCTGTTCAGAGAACAGGGCTGTTGCAGAAGAGCTGACATTTTTCGCACCGGCACCAGATTTGCTCGCAGACTGTCAGTGGCGGCCAAAAGACTAACGGGTAAATGCAACCAAGAATGCCAGAAGAAAGGCAAGACCATGTTTAACCTTTTAAATCACAGGCCCGAGCTGTACTTGTCACTGGAGTACCAGTATTGCCACCGACGAGTCACACTCTTTCCGCCCTATCTGTGCTCTTCAGCACCGAAGACGCGTTACGGCTAGCTGTCGCCTTTGGCTTCCATCTTCAGCTCCAAAAAGAAAGTCGGGTAAAACAAACATAGTTCTGTGCTCTTTCCCTGCATTTAACCTGGCAATGATGATTTAAAAATGGTGGCATGCATGAGGAATGCTGGTGGCGGAGATGTCTCCAGAAATAGAGCTGTTTCTTTAAGCATAGTCGGAATATGTTTCCCAGAATATAAGTTACAGCAGCATTGCTGAAGACTGAATTTGATTCAGAGAATGAGAGAAGCCTTTCTGAAGACCTGGTATTTTTCTTAGAGAGTGATTGCAACTCTGTCTGTCTATACAAAAGGGCTTCACGTGGCAATGATGATGCATTGTGTCACGTTTCTGCCAACATGAAGCAATGTCTCTGCCCTTCTCAGTTTGTTACAGTGTATCAGTATAACTAAGCATGGTTAACTTGAACGCGGTATTGCATGGCCTCGACCCGCTTCAACTGATGCCAGTGCCACCAATCGTTGGACCTAGAGCGTTTGCAGAAGTTAACCATAGATGAGGCGTGGGCCGATTTCACTCACTTGGCAGGTCTGTTTTCGCCACGTTTCGTTCGTGGCTGCGTTCTCAAGTGCGCCCATGAAATTCATCGCTGTATGCTTATCTCGGCAATGAACCATTGCGTGCGACAGCTCACGCACATTTCGAGTTTAAGATCACAGCTGATGCTCGAAAGAAATGATGCATTGGAAAAGCAGAGCAAACGAAGGTTCATGGCCTTTGTAAAAGTTGCACAATAAATAAATCTGAAGTGCAGTGGTGTAGTTCATGTTCTGATTCATTAATTTGCGAACAGTGTGAATCGGTGGTTCACGAGTTCTGATAATAACTGTTGGGGTTTAATGTCCCAAAACCATGACATCATTATGAGAGACGCGGTAGTGGAGGGCTCCTCAAATTTCAACCACCTGGGGTTCTTTAACGAGCACCTAAATCCAAGCACGCAGGCCTCAAGCATTTCCGCGTCCATCAAAAATGTGGCCGCTGGTGCCAGGATTCGATTCCGCGATCTTCCGGTTAAAAGTCGTGTACCTTAACCACAAGACCACCGTGGCGAGTGCTTTGCGAATTCGAAAAGGTGCTCTGTGGGCGCATTCTGAAGGACACATTCCCATCCCCTCGAGTATAGCACCTCTTTACACAAGACTGGTCTTTTTGGCAGGGGTGAAATTTACTCAATCAACAGCCTGACATGGCAAGTTCAACTTCCTTGGTTCCGCGAAGTCAAGTTCCATCCGCCTTGTTATTCAGCTAGCTGGCTGATGGTATAGAAATTGCAATAAGTGGCTGCATTATTTCTATGGGCAACTATGTACTGTATTTGCTTGTTGAGCACTCGAAACCTCACAACTTCCTGCACACAAACAGCCTACCTGGTGATGCTGAGGGCTTGCCGTTATCTGGTGCTGGCTCAGACTGCACAACTACCTCACCAGCTAGCTCGAGAGTCTCTGGAAATGTGGCAATGTCATTCTGCTCGCTGATGCTGTCTGCAGGCTTGCCTTCAGAACCTGCGCAAGTGAAGACACGAGAACGACTGCAAGGTCACCATGATGGTAGTCATCGGTATATCTTTCAGAGAGCAGAGGAAACAGCGAAAATGTGATTCAATCGGGCAGTTTGGAATTGCAATGATAAAAAAGAAAAAGAAAAGGAATGTGATTTCTTGCGCTGTGCAACACCAGCAACAAGAAAACATTAAAGGTAATCTCTACGCTTTAGTACAACATTTATGATTGATAAACTTTGAGACAGTAAAGCTAGCAGCGTTTTTTAGACATGCACTTCAATGCAGTTAGCATGTTGTAGCATTATGCAGAGTGGACAAGCAACATCAACAGCTGTGTTCCGTCTTCTTTCTTGTGGTCTCGTTTTTTGCCCTAAAAAAGCAATATGGATTCTCACCAACTAGCCCGCCAACGCATTCTGTTGAACATCAACAGTGTATCACTTGGATGTTGCGTACACTGGCCAACGAAAAGCCACGTTGGTGCCCGCAGGTTATCACAGCTGAACACAGTGAACAAGTACTAAACGGCTCAAGGTGACCACGCCCACCTCTTCAGAGTTTTCCTCACTGCAACCAGTTCAGTTGAACCTTGATTAAAGAACTCCAACCTATGAAATTCTTGATATAACAAAGTATTCACCTTTTCATAACTTCATGTCCCCAGAACACCGTGCATCTTTAATCTCAATACAGTGTAGTGCGTTTTATTGGCATATAGTAGTATAACAAAATTTCGCTGCTGCCACAGATGAAGATGAAGGCAATAAGCTCAAGCTTCTGTGGGTGCAAGTGGTTCAGTTATGGGCAGTTTTTCTGAATACATTTTCTAAAAAGCGTGTTATGTGACAGAGAGCAGAAGCAAAGCAGAGCAGCATCTTTTGCAGCACCAGCTGGGCGCAGGGGTGCACCTAAATGCTCTCCATGTTACTTCTGTGGTGATCAAAAGGAGAATGGGGTCACCTTTGCACATCACACAGTGCACACCATGCATCGCAGTTCTGTATTCGTACCAACCAGTGCCATGCGTCAATGCCTGACTTGGTGTTTTTCTTGCGAGGGTTGAGGCTTGGGCGAGTTGATTCATACTTATAAGAGGGAAAAAACAGCGCAAAATTCTGACAGGACACACAAGGTGAAGAAGGCACGACAACAATGTCGCTGACTTACAATGTTGTAAGTCAGCGCTGTTGTCATGCCTTCTTCACCTTGTGTGTCCTGTCAGAATTTTGCGCCGTTTTTTCCCTCTTATAAGTGTTTTTCTTGTCACCGTGCGGCAAGTTACAAGCACAGGTAGCTGTAGAAGCGATGGAGCTATGCACGGTTTACTTATCTAGCGAGAAATTTCAACCATTTAGGAAAAAGGCGTCACTGACAAGGCTGCAGTATTTTGTACTTTTTCATTTCTTCTCACGTGACTGGTTTGACAATGCAGAGACGTTACTGCTGCTGTAACCATGCCAGCTGCTTTTAAACCTGACGCTTGCATACCACAAAATTAAAAAAAAAATTAAAAATAGGTTGGACCGCAGGCAGTACACTTTATGAAGTAACAAACAATAGCTTACCGATATTTTCGGAAAGAAAAATTCGCAGTAAATGCACTCTGCCAATAGTAACAAGTGGGGCTGAAACTTGGAGCTTATTAAAGAATGGACTGTGCAAAGAGCAGTGGAATAAAAAATAGACACATAATGTTAAGCGGTAGCAAGACTATCAATAGTGAGCATTAGAGACAATGGGGATGTCAATTATTGTGGTTGGTTTTAAGAGTGAAATAAAAGTTTAGAAGTCCAGGTAACAAGTAGGAAAGATAAATGCTAGCCCATTATAGTTACACAACGTCTTACGAAAAGGGAAGGGATATACTGCAGATGATGACAGAAATTTAGATGGATTAGGGAAGTTTGTGGGCGAAGATAGGGTTAGCAGGCACGCAATGTGGGTACCTGCTAGTTGTAGATCCATAAATTTGGGACCACTACAAAGGCCTTGTGGTGCGGTGAACCTATGCAGGCTGATGAAGGTGATGAGCAGTTCCAGATGTAAGCGATTAACAATACTACTGTGACAAACGAACCAGTCTGCTGGCGCTGGCCTTCTGGAGCCGGTCCATTCTGCGAAAGACGCAGGGCTGCTTCCAGGTCTCGCTGGAACAGCTTCTCATCCAGAGATGCTCGCCTGCATCAGAGGGAACCAGAATTCATTTCTGCAGCTTTGGCATGAAACCCCAGAACTGTAATGAATAAGCACTGCAATGTACTGAATTACCCCCCTCAAACAATAATTACGATGGATTGTCTGCAAGTGCATCAAATTTACACATAAAACCAAGGCGCTCGATATTACATTTCAGTAATATGTTGTTTTGTGCCAATTTCAGTAATTAAACATAATTAGCATGTAATTAAGTATTCCACTATTCTGCAGTCAGTCCATGTTCCATTTTCACACATATGAATCAACCTGCTGGCTCAAATGCAATTTGTTTTTCGGTGTATACATATGGAGCAAAGAAAAATAATACTTTTGATGTTGGTCCTGGAACGTAGCACTTCGAACGGCCCATAGAACATTGTAGTGCCTTCACCAAAGCGATCAGCTACAGTCACACGCTGCACATTAAGATTAAGCCAAGACATAGTGACTGCACAAAAGGTTCAGTTCATGATATGCACGATGTATCTTGCTGTTTCTTGGGCACTAGTTCTAAGAACTGGCGAAAGCAAGTTGCGTCCACATATGTAGACATTGCACCTCAAGGGGATAAGGTTCGTCATGCAGCACTGATAGCATGGCAGCGCTTGAGCAACCTTTACAGTACAAGAGTAGCAACACCATAGTGATGCTGTGATGGTTGACACTAAGGATACATTGGACAACCGGTCTTTGTGTACTATCACTGGAAATCATTACACCAATGCATTCATCTCTTCAATTAGTATGCATACTTGTACTGAAAACAAACTAATCAGAACAGTGCCAATGACTTTTGGGCTTGTTTAGCCGTAGTAGAACAGAGCAGTAAGTGAAGTTTTCCTGTCTTCTTTGTTCAGGTACTTCGAATGTCAGTAATTAAAAGGTTTACTAGCAGCAATTCAAGGTGTGCTGACTACTGTTTCTCGTAAACCATATTACCAGCAGGTGAACTGCTACACTGACTTGTTGTTTTTTTTAATGTACAAAGTAACGGGGCGAATGACAGTCTTTGTCTACAAAAATTGGATAGTAGAATTTTCAGGAGATAATTTCCTAGCCATACAACCGTACAAAGTCGTCGAATTCAGCACACTTTTTGGCTGAAAAGTAACTTTCTTTAAACCCCAGCTGGGATACCAACAATTCTATTCCTATTCTTCTCCTTTTCACCCTGCTCCAATGGTTCAGTCTATGTTCCACCTACATTATCACCAGCTCGGCCAGCTGTGAACGGCGGGTGATAAGAATGAAATAGCAATGAGCAAGATGAATCGCTGCATTACTGCGACCCTGGCTGCCGCGAATACGACTCAAACTTCAAGCCTTGCACTCAGTAGCTTCAGCCCTGGTGTGTGTCACCTGATGCACAGAACAACCCACCCTGTCTTCTGCTTCTGGCTGACAGCACTAGAGCTTGTATCAGCTCCGCCGTCAGGCTTGGTTTTCTTCTCTGCTTTCTTGGGTACCTCCTTGACAGCGGGCTTGGGGCGCTTAGACGGTGGTGCATCGGTGGGCTTGAAGTCGTCGTCTGCATTTTGGAGCAAGGATAAGGCTCGAAACAATGCCGCTACTGGCAATTTTCACTGGCAAAACAGGGTGATTTTGAAAGTACTTTTACGCAAGAGGAATTTGGCATTGAATAGTAGAAATCAACCCAATACCAAAACAGCAACTCATTCTCAGGCATTCTTGTTATTCTCGGCACCGGAAAAACCAGGCAGCTGCGTAAGATATTGAGATGCTCACCGAATTTTCACTGCTGTTGTGAATGCAAATTTTACACACACAAAAATAAGAGGACTTGAAAAACACTTTGCCCTTTGAGGGATTTTCCTGATGCAACCTCTTACTGTAAAGAGCAATAAAAGCAGAAAACCACTTACATGACAATGCCTAATAGTGTCAGAGTTCAGACATCTATCTCTCAGCATTTTGTTTTTTGAACACCTTTCCAATTTATTGATTTATATTTCAGAACAGTTACATATAATCGCAAATCTCTTGAGGTGCACAAGAAATGTTTGAAATGTCAATGTTGTCATGATATGCCAATGCCTTCATTAGTGCTTGTGATTTTAAGCTGTAATCTTAGCACATACAATTCTAATATCCCCACCACCCAAGCAAACTTAAGTGCACTTTGCACAACTGAACTTGAGCGCACAGGGTGTCACTTTGGTGACATGCTGCTACACGAGAAAGAGGGGTGTCGTACTTCGAAAATTATGGTAATGACGATGGGTAAGTCAGTTGCATAACATATGTTTATTATTTTAGGCAATACTTTGAAAATAAAAACAGCCTATAGAGTAAGCTTTAGTTACAAACACAATGGACACAGCCAATGGACGCAGCATCTGCTGTGGCATTCCCTTGATGGCCATGGACATATATGGCCTAAGAGTGTGCACAGCAAACTTGTTTTTTTTTTCCTTAGCATAGCAAGTTTTTGATGAACAACAATTAATGTTCCTAGTAACAAAAACAATAGTACATATTACTTTATTTTTTAACCACTGCTACCGAGGCAACACACTTTGGTACAGTGAACCAAGTTCGATGATGCACTTGCTGGTGAGTGTGTTCTGCAGCAAGTGTTACTAAGCGTTCCTGCATGCAGCGATGTGATTGACTGAAGCCATTTTGATGCAGCTAAAACCTCACTTTGGAGCAGCAAATCAGTGCCACATTTTCAAAGGCAAACATTTAAGTCTCTACGCTGGAGCAGTGGTACCATATTTAACGAATCGATATTTGCACACATGGATGTTTATTGATGACTCAAAAGATCAAATTAATTTACAGTTCTTTGTAAGTGACACCTCACACCACGTTACATTTCATATTTGTAATTTAATTAGGCTTTCGTTGGCGTTTGAGGTAGAGTACTGGAAGAACAGGCAACGTAGATTTTCTGTACATGTTTACCATCAAAAAGAACTATAATGATGATGTTTGTGCTTGCAGGGCAACCTAGGCCTTTGTTGTGTGATGACTAGAGACCGGATTTTAGGTAAATGCCTATTTTTTTTCCTTGCGTTCCTATCGCGCCACTTTGATATATGAGCATGAATTAGGGGTTAAGGGGAGATGCGATTCGGAAAAAATGTTGCGTTAATCTGTAGCCTAAGGCAGTAAAATTTTTGCTGTATATATAGGATATAACACTGATTTCAAATATGTAATTAGTTTTACAGTAAGTTGTACAGTTTTCGTTTTGTGCCACGACAATGCGTAAAATATAGTTTTTTTTGTAGACTTCTCTTTTGCCAGTAAATGTATATCGTTCTGAGCCATTATTGGCTCATATTGCTCCACATTATCTGTAGAATGCAAATAACTATCCAGAAAGCGCGTATAAGACATTTTAATGGTCAAAAATAATTGTAATGTGAGAAGCCTTAGAATGCTCAGACCATACTAATTGCTTATTTTAGGTTCGTAATAATTATATGAGTGATATCAAGCTTTAAAGTAGATACTTGCACTCTGCACATGTTAAGAAATATATGGGGCGAAATTTCATCCCGATCTGACTATCAGAAGTACCAAAAATATGATGTAAAAACTCATGAAGTTGCCCAGAATTGTATCTTGAGAAAAACGCATTTTAAAGGTGTAAGTGAAAGCTCATCTATGCGGAAAAGATTTGTCATTTAAGATGATTTGTTCCATCATGAGAGCTTGGCAATCATGGTTATTTTGAGCATGTGACTTTAGTGAACCCCTCATGCGAAATGCAATGGCAAGCATCCAGGTGGCAATTTCCAGGGGACTCTAGACAATCAGGACTTCTTAGATTTTTAGTCGCCACCCTGTGCTGTTTAAAAGGAATTTTGACCTACTTCGAGTTTAATTACAATCTTCAGTTTTTTTTTGTCGTGAAAGTAGAGAAACAAAACTTCTGAAAGCAAATAAAAACGAAAATATGTAATTTTTGAAAAAAAAAACGTGTTTTTCGACTCGCATCTCCCCTTAAGGAGGGCTTTCATAGTGTTTTTATAGTGCCTATAAATGCCTATTTTGGGGGTTTGTGCCTAAATGTCTGTAAGCGCCCATAAATGCCTATTTTCAAAATTGGTGCCTATATAAGCGCTATTTAACCTCAAATTTTGCTTTCGAGTACAGTTGGAGACCGTAATTATATGTTACTGGGCAAAATTTACGTGTCGGAGCTCTATGGGGTGCAACAACCTAGCTCCCTAGTTTAACAAACATCCGGGAAGCGACCGGTAGCAGCAGTGAAATGGGACGTGCTGGTCACCTTACCCCACCGCACTGACATGGCGCGAGCGGTTAGAGCAGGGGAGAGGAAAAGACGCTAGTTCTGCAACCCTAAATGGGAGCACGTCCTAGCGTATACAGTGGAATGGGGAGAGGAAAATAAAGGCGGGAAGAGGAGAGGGGAAGAAGAGGAGAGTGGAGTCCTTGGCCGAGGATGTGGCGGGCAGCTTTTACCACCTGTTTTCCAGTCCAGTGTTCCCATGAATTGAAGTACCTCCTTGAAGACTTGGGCGTGGTGGGGGGGCTGGAAACAGGAGGTGCCTGTGCGCAGCAGGAATATGGATAACGAATGCGAAACCATGGAGTGCCGTCGGGGGAAAGTAGAAAGTGCGTAAAAAAACTTGGACCATCTCCCCGAAGGGAACCCTGATGGGATGCGAAGCAGCAGCGGTGCGCACGGCGTTGACCAGGTTGAAACGGGCGTCGACGCGGGTGCTGGAAGAACGGTTTGAAGCGAAACTCGGTGTAGCGTTTACTTGAGTAAACGTTTGTTTGAAACGCAAAGACACGGGAGGCGGTTCAGAGTTGTTGCGGAGCGGGCGGAGCAGCCGGCAGCTGCGGGCGCTGCCGCGAGCATGCTGCGGGTGAGGGAGAGAGTGACGTCAGCGCGCACCTGCGAGGGAAGCGTGCGAGAGGAGCGTGACCTACTTGGCAACGCTCCAACACCTACGGCGAAGGGAACGCGTTGTGGCGCATTCGTACGGACTTGCATAACGTACGGCGTTACACACGTGAGTCAAATAGCTGCTTCGCACCTAAAAAAATCAGATGTGCACATGGCTTTTGTTTCGTTTGTAATTTACTTCTTAAAGGGCGCTTCACCGGGTCACATGAGAAATTTTAGTCAGATACTGGAAGTGTTTGCGTGCCCAGTGAAGTGCTTTGTACCACAAGAACTTTTTAATTGGTTCATTACGAGCCGCGAAAAAAATGATGCCGGTAGGTGAGCTTGAAACCTTTGCCGCTCGCAAGCCAAATTCCTTCCATGCCCTCTTCGGTATCAGAGAAACTCGGAGCCGGAAGATCACACAACGTGGACGCATCAACACGTCATGCGCACGCAAGATTACACTATATTCACATGACATCCCCAAGCCAGGTCGTGCGCACAAGCGGTGTTGTATCGTCTCGGCGCTCGCTCTATAGTGTACTGCCAGTTTCTGGGGGATGGATCCGTCTGCGTTTGGAGAGGCTGGCATAGATCCTGTATCCTTACCACGACACAGCGCGTCGCGCCGCTGGAGCTGCTGTAAAGGCCTGACCACACGTACCCGTTGCAGTGCGTCATTGCGTGGCTTTTTGACGCGGCGCCGCGCCCCTCTCCCTATGGAGAGAGAGGGCGCGTGGCTACACGAAGCTGCGCCCTCTCTCTCCATAGGGGAAAGGGCGCAGCGTCGCGTCAAAAGACACGCGCTGCAACGGGTACGTTTGGCCAGGCCTTAAGAGACGATGCACCAAAACATGCTAAGCGTTGTCAGGGCTGGCGCCGGCATGACGCGGGAACGGCGAGAACACGAACACAAACGAAATATAGGCAGTGAAGTCTCGCATCGCTCTCGATTTGAAGAAAAATAAATAATTAATAACGCGCGCACATCCTCTTTGTATGTTTTAATATTTCAATTAACTTTCAATCTTCTGTTCAAGCAACAGATTGCACAAATTACACATGTAGCCTCGAATAATTCTCGCGGTGTCACGTACTACTGTGACGTACGCAGGACCATTCCTTGTTGAACTTCTCCTCCCCCACATTGTTGCGCGCGCCCGTGAAATAAAAAAAAACCAGCGTTCAGTCTGACATTTCACCTCCTTCCGTGGCGCGTAGCGTTGCAAATCTTGGCAGACGAGATCATTAGCGCGCAGTGCATGCATTACACTTATAGCTCGAAATGCTCAAACCTGGTAAGGGGCCCTTTATGGTGTTCACACATATAGGAGAAATTGACACTGCCTGATTACACCAGGGCAATACGACGCTAACAGACCCGTCTGGCCTTTTAGCGGTCTGGCTATTGAATCCTGTGCTGACCTTCCCAGCCATGCCGAAAAGAAACAGACCCAGGAGCGTGTTTATTTGATGGTGGACGCTTAACTCACCATTCTGGACAATAAAAGAAGAGACCGTGTTCTGGAAACTGTGCCCGAAAAGGTACCATTGCATGGCTATGTTAAACCATTAATGCCTTTGTGCCATCATAAAATATAACATTTGTTTGCTTTCCTGTCGTACACCAGGTCGCACACGTCTTTATTCAAAAATTTGAGTTTTTGTAAAAATTTATTGTGCCTATATTTACGATTTTGGGGGGCCTAAAACTGTGTTTTTTCTGCCTATTTTTGGCGCCTAAAATGCGATTTTTAGTGCCTAAAAATCCGGCCTCTAGTGATGATGTACCAGCTACTGTGCTTCATGGACAGAATTGTTGGCATCCTGGTTTATAGGTGGTTAATAAAATACAGGGTTTAATATTTAATTGGTACTTCACGCCCAAAATCTACTCTCTGCTCTTCTGACAGCATGCAAATGACACTAGTGGTGAAATGCAATCACTTAGAGTGCATTTATGACCGCCTGTGTGGCAGGGGTGCAATTGTGTTACCTGACAAAGTTGTCACTGCTTTGGCAGTAGGCTGAAAACATGCTGTATTCACTTTTTCAAGTTTTCTACATATTCCTTTATAATGTCATTAGCACCATCTATGTGTTCATTAACAGGACATGGCTGCTAAGCACAATATGCAATACTGTTTATTATAATAAAGAACCAACTTTGTTACGCAATAATGACTGGCTGTATCATGCAACACACTCATTGCAGTGGCTATAGCATTATTCTTCTAAGGACAAGATCAATGGTTCTATTCCCGTCTAGGGTTACTACATTCCCATGGTGCTGGAATGCGAAAGCGCGTGTACACGTAGTCCTGGGTGAATTCTAAAAAAAATCTTGAGCAGTCAGAAAATGAATAGATACTCACCACAGTGTCTTTTGATAACCCTGATCACTTTAGGATGTTAAACCTCACCAGTCCATTAATGGTGAAAAACAATTAGGTGTCAGTGAACTAGCACATAACAGTGCCTTCTGCTGAAAATGCATGCAGCTTTCGAGCAGGGTGCCTGAGAAAGCAAGCATGTTCACTTGCCTTCCTCGCTCCCATAGTCCAGTTTTGCATAGTTGACAGTCTTGTGGGCCCTGACAAGGAAAAGAAATATACAAAGAGGTAAGAGACTGAGTCTGCAGCTGAGACCTGCAACCGAATACTTGGACCACCACGCGTGATCACTCATTATTTTGTAGGTTGAGAAGAATTTCAAATAATCAAAATCAAATCAAATCAAACTTTATTTCGTCCACAAGTTTGTGCGTTGTGGAACACCTTGTGTTTTCTACCTTGTGAGCTCCCTTTAAGCACAAGAAATGCAGAGGTTCGTTGAATTCAGAAATATGATGACTGCACGAAGCAGATTTTTATTTAAATCAAGGCTTTTTATGAAATGATTAAGAGTTCCAACACTAATACAAAAGATCTCCTTAACACAGTTTAAACTTCAGTAATAAATAATGACATCACATTTCTGCGTACTAGAGCAACCATCTGTATACGTCACTCTGTACATGCAACAGATTTGTGAGCATTTCTTTTGCACATCAAATAAAATCAAAGCTTATTGAGAATCACATTGATGTGTAGGGGTACAGACAAAATGCCTATGCAAAGGCTTGACTACGGGTATGCAACACCTACAGAAAACTTGGACATTGCAGACAGAATAAACCATGACCAGATAGATGAAACACCCGTAAGTGCCTCCATTTCAGCCTCTAAGGCAAGCTTAAGGATGGGAAAAAGCTGCTGCCCACAAAGCAGTGCAACAGATTATAATATTTTTGTTGAATACGGTACAAGAAAACAGAATTTCGATGCAGTGTTTACATTATAATGAGAAATGATAAGCAATTACGTAATTTTTATAAACCTTTGGGCCTAAGATATCGCTGTTCTAAAGGATTTATTGTTTTTAAATGGCCACATTTCAGGCAAGCATTGCAAATGGACCAGCATGGTGCATGGATTGCATGCTGGCTGTTTCATTGTGTCTAGTCTGGTAGGTGATAAAGTAGTGGACCTTCACTGGCTGGGGTTTATTAGGCGCCGAGATACAATAGTAAGTATAGTTGCATAGCAGCACAGCACAAATGTAGACTGTTCGGGTGGGAGAGGTGAAGAGCTAGATGCAGGCTGACATTTTAGTCTGCTTGAATTCTACAGAGGTGAAGGAGGATTGTGGAAGTGGACAATTCAGAAGGAATGCTCGGTTAAGAAAACAACTAAATGTTGTTGTGCCACAGTCGTTGCCCTCGAGCAACTCTTCCTCCCACAGCAGCATTGGGGATTGGCCAGCTGGCAGAGTTTCCACGCACTCATGCCTACCCCCCACCAGCGCCATTTCGCTACACTCCCATCAGTCTTTCATGACCCTCCCCTCGCGGGGCTAGGATTGTCGTCCGCCGGATCACCAAATAAAGTCTTTCTCTCTCTCTTTCATAGTGCTTGCCAGCCTCCCACGAACTGTCAGTGCCTTGACAACGCAGGTGGAATTCCTCAGGCTTCTTGCCCGTGGGAATCAGACTGGCTTCGACAGTGCTGTGTAGGGTCGTGCATGCTTTGCGACGACCGGTCAACGACCAGCCTGCGTAGGCGGACGTCCTAAAGTGGGCAGACACGAAACATTGGACTTACATGTCACTTAAGGCCGTGCTGGCCCCTTGTTAGAGCAGTCGCCCCAGCCGATTTGTCCTGCTGGCAGGCTTTGTTCAGTGAAAAGTCTTCCTGCTATAAAAGTTGTTATTGTTTTGCTAAATGTTTGCCTTGTTGGCCCGCTTCTGAGCGAAAAGTTCGATCTTCGGCTATGTCGGCTTGTCAGCCTTGTGGCTTTCTGCTACGCGCTACCATTGCCAGTAGCAACTTCGCAACAGTGGTGGCAGCGGTAGGATATCCCGACCCGTATCTCAACTGTGCAGGATGGTGCTGGCACCTCTCAATAAACTTAAAAAATAAAATACAACTAACAGTTGTGCCTGTAAGTTATGAAAGTGCTGCATAATGTGAACACAACTTTCATTTCAAATGCCATTCGTCTTCATTTTGGAGGATGGTGACACACATAGACACCTCGATGTCATACCTGCTGCTGCACTGCCACTGATTTACGGCTTCAGTAAGTCATTCAAAGAAGAATGCAAACAACGTTTACTGAAAATGTACTATAAAGCAAAAAGAGGAAGAAAACTTTTGACGCAAACATGACGTGGCTTGTTGGCACTGGTGTTGCAGGGAAGGAATGTTATTCGCAGTTGCTAATTGGGGCTAAGTTAGCAGTAAGCTTGCCTCGTGGCAGCATGGTAACCCTTTTTTTTATTTTTTGTATCTACTCTGATAATGAACCTGTTTAAGAATTTTATGCAGTAGAATGCCATATAGTCAGTGCTTTACAACATCCATTGAATATAATAAGTACTTTCAGTGGTGTCTAGCGTGGAGCCCTTCAAGTTACTATGGCTTCCTGCAGAAAACACTGAAAAAAAATCAGTGGCTGCGCACTTGTGGTTTAGGTTGTTCCAGGAGAGTCAATTCTATGGAACAACACAGGTATTTTTCCACAAATGTGTATTTTTCCATAAAATGTTTTATTTTTCCCACTAAGAAGCAAATTTTGGAGGCGACTCAGTCAATGTGAATCTTTAACAGTGGCAAGTAGACATCCAGCCAGATATCATTAAAAAAATAAATAAATTGAACTCGGGGTTTACGTGTTAATATATTATTATTAGGCATGACATGGTGGGGGACTCGGCATTAATTTTGATCACATGGTGTTCTTTAACGTCCACCTAATTCTAAGCACACGGGTGTTCTCTGCCATTCGCCGACATCGAAATGCGGCCACCACGGCCGGGGGCTTTGTAGTCCAACACTTTCTATGGCAATTTCCCTTCCATAGTCTGACACCTACGTAGTACGGATACCATAGTGGGTAGCCCAACTTTATATGTTGCTTGGTGCGATGATCGTAGCCTTTTTAACTTCAGACATCAACGCAGGTGTGAAACGTGATTATAGGTACACGCTTGCACAAGTTTGTTGTGTTTGTATGCACGCCATGTATGCAACACATGGGAGAGATCGAAAACCGTCCAAAGACCCACAATTTCAAAGATCGATACAGTCGCGTCACTCTTCACGTAATTCTGCACCCGTATTGGTCGTTCACGATGTCGCAAAGCGTTATAACTAAATGTGAACAATAATATATAGCGATCCAGCTGGCGGAAGATTTAATCCTAGCGTACGCGTCTTTTCAGTGGATTTAGAGCGATCTGGTCTAATATGCACAGAACACATGCGACATTCTTAGGAGGAAGACAGCAATAATTTGGCGATTAAAGAAACCATTGGGGATTCAAAAGCGGCAACCTCTTCGGGAGTTTCCGATCGCACCACTACGTCGACACGCTTACCTTGACGACCGCCGCCCTTCAGCCATGCCTCGACTTGCGAAAGTTGTCGGACGAATGTGACACAAGGAAGCAAAGTTCGCGTTAACTTTTCGAAGATCCGACGAAAAGCACAAGTTCAACAATCATATCCGAGCACCGGACGATGCCTGCAAAGTTGGCGCGCGATTTCTCGGAGTATACAAAGTCACGTGACAAAAAAGTAACAAGGTAACGAGCCAAGCCAAGTTTATTAAACAGCGAGTTTCGGTTTCGTTTGAAAAACAGCTGTCTCACGGCACCCCAATCTGCGCGGTCACAGAACTGTTTCTTTCAACAATAACATGAATGCTACAGTGTACTAGAACACTGTAATAAATCGGACACTTCGTGAGGCTGCTGGTTTCAGGGGAAGTTACACGATAACGCAGAAGAAGTGTTAGTAGTTTGCTTTATTTCATGGGGACATGTTTTTGAACAAAGTCTTCACTTTGGTGCTACCGTCCGTGATACTGCAAATGCAAGCGCGTAACTATACAGAGACACAACAAGACAGGGACAAAAAGACAAGCAAGAAGGCAGGTCCCAGTTTTCTTGTGTCTCCGTGTAGTTAAGCGCTCGCATTTCCAGTACTATCATGAATCACAACCATCTGTTGAGTCGCCGTCCATGCATGGCTTGTGTTCCGAAACCGAAACCTTAGGTTACATAAATTTTTCCTTATTCACTTTGTTCATTGCAAATTAACAGCAGAAGAAAGCACAAAATAATAATTTTTTTTAAAAGTTCGATTAACACCGCATAGATTCAATGAAGATGCAATTCGGTGAAACGGACGCACTCTCAAACGCAGTGATCTCCGTATATTTTCTGTGCGCACACCGGAGGACGACGCAGCCCAACGTGAGTGTGCGCTTGTATTTCTCGTTTAAAACGATCGCCGTATCGTCGATTACTCTCCGCAATCGTTCGGGAACGTCCTACGCTCGACGTAGTCGATTCGCCTCGACGATGTCGACTTCGCGAACGTCGGAACGCGCTGCGTAAAACTAGGGCACCCCGTCGTCGTAGCGCGTCTTGACAACTACGACTTTCTGTTGTTGAAGAGAGTTGCTTGCTCGTATTCTTTCGAGTGCTAGGTCAACTTTGAACCACTGGCAGTAGTCATCGCTTCGTTGAATGCTCGAAAAAACGTACCACCTTCGTTGAAAGTGCAATCCGAAACGACCACGCAGACGTCGGAAGTAACGTCCGCTTTTCCCCGTTCAGCGTCGATGTTTCGAACTCGAAACCGATTCGCACGATGATCGGTATTAAACTCCTCCAGACAGCTCGGCTCGAATTCGTGATTCAGTCGTGCGTGTTGGTGTTGGGTGTCAGTCGAGTACAGGGCGCTTGTGGGTCTTCTTCGGTTAGCTTGCGTTCGAGGAGGGATTCGGGCACTGCATTTCATTCAGCGAGTTTGTTTGTTCGCGCATTGCGCTGCCGGCCTGATTGATTTGATGCTTGCCCAGTTTTGAATGCATCGCGAAGTGTGTTGTTGACTAGGGCCTGTTTGCTGGTCCGAATGGAAGAACCACTGCGTCCTGTGTGTTGTAGAGATCAAACAAAAAGACGCTGGCTCTTCACAGAGCTGTAAAAACGGCGCTTCAAGCTGTAAACAGATGTAGTTCTTACTCGATTGCGACCGACTATTGAATCGATGAAACGCCCGCAGCGGTCTCAAACCTTTCGTATCTTTTGTTATTGCCCGAAACAGCTGTGCTTGCGAAGTATCCCGGTAAACGAGCCTCTGTGCACCTTTTGCCGAGATGCCGTGTGTTTGTTCGCCTCCGCTGTTTGGCGATGTAAAGAAGACGCGTGCGATTATTGTAACCGAATTCGCGACCGGTGGGCACGCTGGACTTCGTGTCTTGAGGTTACGTAAGTGGTGTGGCGGCGTCGTAATTGTAGTCGAGTGATTTCTTGGGAGGTGATTGCCTTCGTCTCATTAGCTGGACAATATTGATTACGCAGCGTTTTTTAAAGGACCGCGTGAATCAATCGGGACTTGTAATGGTTTGGGTCGTTTTTCACTGGACGGGTATCAGGCGAATTTGCATTACTGGTTTACGTATTCATAATGCCATTAAAAGTGATTTGCCGGCCGTGCAAATATGAGCAATGTTTAATGTATTTTTAGCCTTGCCTCGTTTTGACTACAAGAAGTGTGCTGCTATCTGTGTCATGCTTTGTGGTGAATATCGTGTGGCAACATGTCGGAGCTAAAAAATGACACAATATGTTTACAACGAGCAAGCATTGTAAGTGTTTCTTTCTGGTCCTTGTGTTCTTTGCATGCGTATTCATTAAGTATATGTTGCACCAACTTGCCCACATCAAGCTCCTCCTAAGAAATCTTTGTCTTCTTTGTGGAATTCATTCATTGAATGCAGTATGCAAACGAAGCAGTGATGAGCCTTTGACTGGTTTGTTACACTTAGGTCATTTTATTTTTTATCACTCATATCAGGCAGCACCCTTCGCATGATCGATTCAGAGACCAAAAACACTGCAGCAGTTACCAAATGTAGTGACGACACAACTCTAAATTAATGTTTATTTTTTTCTTTTGTTTTGTTAGATGTCTTTGCACACGCTAGAAAGATTCCTTACCACGCAAATTGTTGATGTGTGCCTTGACAACTGTAGCACAGAGAATGGACCACTTCATAAAAAGTTTGTCATTCTCATCTGAAACGGACTCCGTTAAAGGCTCTACACAGAGTATCATCTGTAATGAGGATCACATGCTTCATATTGGCGCTCACATTTAGTGTGTTGTACGGCTACAGTGTGTGTCAGTTTTATTGGAGCACCACAGAGAATTTGGGGAGAATATACGAAAAAGACCCTCTGCTTGATTGGAGCTTTGCTGCTGTCAGCCTGGCAACTGCTTGTTGTCCTGTTGTTGCCGTGACCATATTTTGCGTATCTAAACTTTATTTGTAATTTCTTTAGTTGGCGTCCGCTCAAGCAAAATCTTGAGTTTGTAATGACATATGAACCTGTCAAATTCTGTAGGTACCTTTTTATTTTTGTAACAGACCCCTCGGTCCTATTTCATATAGACAGAAAAATAAATATTTTGTTTAAGGTAAAAAGGGAAAAATGGGTAGATCAAGGTTTATGCTGGGGTCAACAATACAAGTGCCACTTGCAGGTCAGTGTTTAGGCAGCTATGCCACGAGTCATGACTATGTTTAAGGGTTTTTGTTGGGTTTGTTGGTTTATGTATATTGTTGAAAATGGCGCAGATAACAGGACAGGTGAAAAGAACAGAGAGGGGGTGGGGGGCGCTGCTAAGACACTTGAGGGAAAAAGAGAAAGACGACTTTGTTCCATTATCGTTTGAAACAAGAATACAGTGAAACCTCGGTGATACGATCACAGGTCATACGAATCTCGGGCTGATACAAATTTTTCTTTGGTCCGGGCCAAGGCCCATTGGCCTCCAATGCAATGGAGTACGGTTGTTCCGAACAGATTTTCACCCCGCGACATTTGATACGAATGTACGCTACCGCCCAGGTACGAAGAGGTGCTCTCCGCGCTGTCGCGGAAGACGCACCAAGCACGTGCGAGCGGAACGCAAGCGCGAGCCTGCGCGCCTAATCGCCAAATCGTCAGAATGCCGGTCTAAGAAAAATATCATTCTTATGGTCAGAATAAACCTCAGAGACGCGTCATGGACTCCGAGATTGTATGCACGAATCTTCTAGGCTCTAAGGTGCCCCCGTGTGCCTTCGCGTTTAGATTACAGAGGCCATTGGCACAATGCTTTTTTTGTAGTGCGTCGACGCGGGCTGATGTCGTTGTACTGTGTTTACACCTGCCTGCCTCGCTCATCAGACATCCTATGAAAAGTAGACGAGGACGGTCCTGGCGAAAGAGTCAGGCCTCACAACGTCAAAATGTAGGACTGTTGAGGCCGCACTTGTGCAGGCACGGCCGCAAATCTACCAAAAAGATCCCCAACAGCTCCGCAATAACAAAATCAAAACATAGGACCGTGGTTCTGAAATTTTGGGGCCTTGATCTATCGCGTCACAGCGCTTCTTCCATTAGTTCCGCCGTAGTACTCCGGTGTCATGCAAAGAAACATACTAAAATTTGGAAGGGGTTACTGCTGCCGCGGGTAACAACGCACCTGGTTCATTAAATAAACACGTGCGTGCGGGCCATGTATTTACGAGTGCTGGTATGATTGCCGCCATCTGAAAACTTAACTGACAACCATTCAGAGTCCTCCCTGACGTTTGTGCGGCCCTGAAAAACAATAAATGAAAATGTACGCCAACTTTCTTTTGTCGCATGCTAATTATCCATGCTTTCTGGCGATATGAATTTCGGATGACACGAATATTTTTGCTGGTCCCGTGAGATTCGTATCACCGAGCTTTCACTGTAGTATGAAGTGATAGTATCGCTTTAAGGAGAGTTAATAAGTCTGGCATCTTGTTTATCATATCATGGAATTGCTGTTTTCAAATGGTTTTGACAGTCCTGTAGCAGGTAGGGCGGTTCAGTTTGCTGAGAAACTCATCAGTAATTTTGGATAACTAAAAACGATGTGTCAAAACCAAAACAGGTTGGTGCTTCGTGCAGCGTTTGTGATGACATCATACCCTACCCTGTCGTAATGTAAACACAGTACACACAGTGCTGGCAGGAGAAAACAGGAACTGGCGATGTCATTCGACAATGCAGTCAGATGTGCCAGCTTTTTGGAACTTCACAGTGGTGATTTTGGGGAGGATTTGAGTCCGGGATCATCGTCGTGTGTTGTTGACCATCTGCTCAGGTAGGTAGCGATAGAGCACATGACTTCACATAGGGTGGCTCGCATTTAAAGACATCATACGGGAGCGCACTAAAGATCTTTAAAATTCAGTTTCAGGAAAACTACATTATTTACAATTGTATAGCTTGGCTTACATCATTGGAGTGCTCAAGAGAACATATATTGAATATTTTAATGGAATCGCTAAGCATCTAAAAATTTCCAAAGTTGTCCTTTAAGCAAATGACAGCATGGCGCGACGACCTGTTCGTTCTTTCACGTGTCCCATCCTTTGTGCTGCTTCGCCAAAGTATGCAATTGTACTATTGTGTTCAGTGTTCAACATGAAAACACGTAGGGTTCATGACATGGCAGCAATGACATGTTTTTGATTTATGCATTTACCTTGGTTCTCGTGCCTGCAGGAATCAAAGGTATATGGCCTTTGAGATTGGTTTCTGTTGCTCTGCGGGAGCCATCTTTCTGGCTGTAGGTTCATATATCACTTGTTATTTTGACTTTCCCACAATTTTGTCTGCGCCTATGTGTATACATTTTCGAGTAAATGTTTAGCTGGCGGTCCACTCTCCTATCTGCTATTTCACGTCCTCTTTTGTGTACTTGTGTGCTTCCAGTCAGGTGGTTAAGCCTCTGCGGCTAGTCATACTGAAAGGCATCTGCATACATTCACACTGTTCCGTTCTGGTATGAATGTCAACCAACTAGCACGCCAATGCACCTTGTGGCTACATGCTTTTGCTGCACATTTCTTTTGCGAAAAGCATGCGCATGGATTAAGCTCCGCAGCTAACTGTTCGGTGAATGATCACCACGCAAGTGACTACAAGACGCTAATGAAACATGGCTGCCCCCTTGAGGAAGGAACACAGCTGGTTCTTAAATCTCGGGTTTATATGTGTTTTACGTTACATTGGTTGGAGTTAGTTTTTTCTCAGCTTATCTTCCCAAGCAGACAGACTTCTCTGAAGTGTTTACCTTCATTCCACCATGCACGACCTCCTCCATTAGTTTATTTGCTTAATCAAAGAATCAGTGTTTCTGTCGCTTCGCGGGCCTGCCGTTTGCCATGCCCGGTGATGTTTCAAGTCTTTCAATCTCTTTATTTCACTCCTTCGTCTGCAGGTTGTGGAAAGGCTGTGAAAGTCAACCATGGCTGAGCACCACAGCCGCAAGCGGCGCCACCCGACAGAGCTAGGCCCACCTCCACGATGGCTCAACTGTCCGCGCAAGGGAGCCCTCATTGCTGGTGAGTCCGAATGCCTTTTTTGACTGCCATGTTTCGTGTGCACCACATGTTCACATTGCCGTTTGTAACTGAGTGGAATACGGCAAATTACTTGTGTGCAATTCTGTGAAGTGGGGGGGGGGGGGGGAAGGATAACGAAAGGCAAAAATTTTCACTAATGTGACTGATTTAACTTTATTCACCTTGCAGGCTTCTGCAGGACTAATGTGCTGCATTTGTTGTCCTTATGCTTTGAGTGGGCGACGGCTTTGCCCTTTCTCTGCAATCTTTTAGCCTCTCGCGTAGCTCGTGTGGTTGAGCGACCACCCCGGGAAGAAGACGTTTGATCCCCACACGAGAACTCACATTTTTTTTCAAGTGTAAACATCTTTTTCTTTTAATTCTGGAAAACTTGGGGGAGATTGCTCTGTGGCTTCATGCGACAGTTGGGGTTAAGGTGTATAAATGGGAAAAATTCTTTCTTTGTGCATTAAGCCTGTTGGAAAGAATGAAGTAAACAAATACACTGCCTTCAGAATGGACTGCTTTTTGCTGGCTGCTCCCTACGAAAATTGTGGGTCATGCGGAACACTTGTTGGCATGCTCAGGTACAAAAGCACCATGCATCATAATTTTTTTAGCTCTCGTCGACGGTCACTCGGGCTAGTCTCCCTCTGCCACAGCATTGAGTGAAAAAATGCAAAGCTGTGACTTTGATACAGTGAAACCTCGGTGATACGATCACAGCTCATATGAATTTCGCGGTGACTCGAATTTTTCTTTGGTCCCGGCCAGGGCCCATTGGCCTGCAATGTAATGGAGTACGGCTGCAATGTAATGGAGTACTCCGCGACATTTGATACGAATTTACGCTACCGCCGAGGTACGAAGAGGTGCTGCCCGCGCTGTCACGGAAGACGCACCAAGCACATGCGAGCGCGGGAACGCAAACGCGGGCATGCGCGCCGCACCGCGAAATCGTCCGAATCACGGTGAAAGAAAAATACTTTTCTTATGGTCAGAATAAACCTTCAGAGACGCATCACAGCCTCCGAGATTGTGTGCGCGAATCTTTGAGGCTCTAATGCGCCTCCGTGTGCCTTCGCGTTTAGAGTACAGAGGGCACTGGCGGCATGCTTTTTTTTTCTAACGTGTCGACGCAGGCTTTGTCGCGTTGTACTGTGTTCACACGTGCCTGTCTCGTGGATCAGACATCCTATGAAAGGTGGACGAGGACCGAAAGAAGTTGAGGACGGTCTTGGCGAAGGAGTCAGGCCTCACAACGTCAACATGCGCGACTGTTGAGGTCGCACTTGTGCAGGCACGGCCGTAAATCTCCCAAAAAACATCCCTAACACCTCCGCAATAAGAAAATCATAACATAGGACCATGGTTCTGAAATTTTGTGGCCTTGATCTATCGCGTAAAAGCGCTTCTTCTGTTAGTTTCGTGGCAGTACTCCGGTGTCATGCAAAAAAGCATACTAAAATTTGGAAGGGGCTACGGCTGTCACGGGTCACAACGCACCTGATTCATTAAGTAAGCACGCGCATACGGGCCGTATATTTACGAGTGCTGATATGATTGCAGACATGTAAAAACTTAACTGAGAATCATTCAGAGTTCTTCCTGACGTTGCTGCGGCCCTGAAAAACAATAAATGAAAATGTACGCCAGCTTTCTATCGTCGCATGCTAACCTTCCATGCTTTTTGGTGATACGAATTTCGGATGATACGAATATTTTTGGTGGTCCCGTGAGATTCGTATCACCGAGGTTTCACTGTAGTTGTGTTGAGGAGTTCTCTTAGCCAATGTTTCACAGGGAAGGCTGCTTTTTCTTGGCGATTTGCAGAGAAGTTCCTTCCTTTCAAGACACCCCTGAGTGAGACGTACGATGCACAGGTGCCCGAGGAGAGCCGCTTCCCGCCGTCCATGCTGTTGGACTCCTTGACCAGCTACAAGGTGTGTGGGTCGGCTTACGTATTGAATGCATAGACTGTTTACTTTCCGTCTCATGTTGAGTTGGAGGTGTGGAATAGTTGCTTGTGAGCTCTTCTGTGCATTTTTTTTTTAGGCATGTGCTGGCTGTTTCACTCGGGTAACTGCCTTTATTTCGTCTGATATTCTTGGACATCGAATTGCGTGACATCTGAGGAAACGAGCGAGGAGGGGATAATGCCAGAAATAAGGAACGAGCAGTCAAAGATAAATGCTGTAGTTATTGTTGTGGATAGGCTAGTCAGTTGACTGATTGTCCACTGCGGTGGAGCAGTGGTTACGGTGCTAGGCTGCTGCTCCGAAGGTTGCGGGTTCGATTCCAGCCGCGGCGGTCACATTTCGATGGAGGCAAAATGGAAGAGGCCCGTGTACTGTGCGATGTCGGTGCACGTTAACGTGCACCAGATGGTCGAAATTTCCCGAGTCCTCCACTACGGTGTCTATGATCATTATATTGGGGTTTTGGGACGTAAAACCCCAGATATGATTATTATTATTCAATTGACTAATTCTTAATTCATGTCAGCTATGCAATATCAGATAAAGAGAAGAAGCGCAACGGAATGTGGAACTGAAAATAATAGGTTATAAGATGACGGGGGTATGAACAGTAGAACAGATATGGGTAGCCAACATTCTAAGTTGAGATTTAGGGAGTGAAGTTCGGCAGGCGACGGAAATCTTGGAGCAAATAGCAAGCGATCGGTTGCATTGACAGAATGGGTGCCAAAGATAGGGGGAAAATGTGGTCACGGATGGCAGAGGGTAGGTTGGTTGACGAGAGTGTATGGATTCCTGGCCTATAACGCTGTCAGGCGATACGGGATGGGTAATTTTACAATGGGATTGTGGGGCTCTCTCTTGCATTGGACACAAGATGGGCATGCTTTGACATGTACCCATCTCGTTTGTGTGGCAGATGTGCTTTTTGTGTCAGTCCCTTGCACTTGCGTGTTTGTGCAGCTGAAAATGGGACTGTGGATCGACCTGACCAACACGGACCGATTCTACGACTCCAAGGTGGTCGATCAGCGGGGGATCCGATACCTCAAGCTCCAGTGCCGTGGGTGAGTACACGAGCCTCACTTTGCTTTTCTTCGCAAGACCGGGTGATAGAGTGACTTTTTGGACCAGTTCATGTTTACCTGTGTTATTGCCCACTTCTTGAGTGTTTAGGGGGGACACCCACTATTTTGGTCAGTACAATCAACAGTTCTAGTGATAATAAAACCAACATGACTAGCAGGTCTATGTTGTACAATGGAATACGTGACTGTGCCATGTTGGTCCTTCCTGATGAGCCATTTCGAAATACATCAAGGCCCCCCTTGCAGTGTGCTTCTTATGCAGAATGTGATTTTTTGTTTAATGTGATGGGCAGCAGGGCAACTCTTAATATGTGACCATACTTTGCCTTTCTTTCTCTTCCTTGCTGTGCAGCCATGGAGAGTGCCCCTCAGAGGAGCAGACAGACCTGTTCATCGGGGTGTGCCAGAGGTTCATCTCTATGAACCCGCTGCACATAATTGGTGAGCCACCTCATTGTCATGCTTGCTTGGGGAACCTGACGGGTTCTGCCTCTGAGTAACAAATCGGAATGGCCTACCTTCCTATTTATTTTTATTGTGACAGCAGTTATACGTACACTCCAGGCGCATTTTTGCCGTGGCCATCGCCGTGCTGTTCCATACATGTAGTCCAGGGGTGATGAATTGCCTGGTGCATTGCATGGTCCATGTGCAAGTGAAAGCGCACGAAGGTCGACAACGATCGCGGCTCAAGCATAGAGCAAATGCGTCGGCCATCTTTTGTTCCACAAGAGAACTAGGGGGGTGGCTCCAGCAGGAACTGCATACTTAAAAATGGTCGGGCACATTCATGCAGACTCCATCTTGATTGACAGGGATCAGCAGACAGCTCATACGTTAGTGCGTGCTGTATTCTCACTACTTAGTTTGAATTGAAGTGATAAACAGCACAAATGTCAGAGTTTAACTGAGTTACACCAGGTCGGATGCCAAAGGAGTGAGCTGATGGCATTGCTTTGTACATCATCCCAATTTGTACCTATTGCGTTCTTTGCTTTGACCTTGCAGCGAAACTGTGGCTTTTTCTCTCCTGAATTTGAAGGCTAATATGGGATTGAATCACACACTTGCATTGTGATATTGTTCTGCAATGCTTGTAACAATGTTGTATGCGATTGTCAACCAGCTGCATGTGTGTGAGGCTCTCACTCAAATTAACTGAGTGACTGTCCAGTAAAGTGCGGTGCGTTGCTGCTGGGCCGCACAGCAGTGTTAGTGATGATCACTCGGCATAAGCTAACTTCGGGATCGAAATAATGATGATGTGGTTTATAGAAATGAATATCAGCACCAGCTGAGACCTGCAGTTAAGATTGAGTTGGCTGGAATCTAGTCAAGTTGTAAATTGGAGATAAAAGCAGTGGGACAAGTGGTGACATCGCCTGAGTTTCTGCAGCAGCTTGCTATGACCAGCAGTGCATGCTCAGATGTAGTTTTTTTCTTGCTAAGGACAGGATGCATGGAAGGTTCAAAAAACTGAATTAGGCAGAGGCAGTTTTTACAGGTTTTTAGTGCACCATGGCAGCTCAAAAGGAAAAGCTGAAACCTATGACATAACACTGAAATCATGGATGCACTCAACAAATGCAAGCAGAAATTGACCGAGAAAAACAAAATTGGAGCTTCGACCATCATTTACACCAAATAATCAATTTATCAGCATGAAATTAGTGAAAACAAGGCAATGAGATATTACATTATTATTCTAAGCTGATGTACAGCTCCTTGCATGTTGAGTGGTTGCAACAAAAGTTGAACTAACAGATGAAGGAAAGAAACATAAAGACAGCAGATCTTGCACTCAACGTGCAAGATCACCAACGAGCCCAGATTCCAACCATTTTAATACTGCTTCTCTTTAGTGTGCTTTTATTGAAGCAGAGCTGCAGTAGACTTACCTTCCTTATTGTTTCTACGTTTTCCTTGCATGCTTTCTATTTTCTTTGCATTAGCGTATTTACACGTGTGTGTGTGGTTTATGGTGCTGCTTTGTTGAACCGCTTTGTCTCTGGCACTGCTCCTCTTAATTCCCATCCGTTGTCTTCAATTGGTCATAAAAGTACAAGTTCACAGCCACCATTCAAGATTGTGGCTGACCCGCCTGTTTTTCTGTCCAGGTGTCCACTGCACGCATGGCTTCAACCGGACGGGTTTCCTCATTGCCAGCTACTTGGTGGTCAACATGTCCTGGAGGTAAGCATGGCAGTGTCATCATGTGCGCACTGGGATTTGCAGTAGAATACATTTTTGGAGTTTGCATGCATCACAGTAGTGCATTAAAAGGCCAACTGCGATGAAATTTCTCTTCAGTTAAAGGAGTACTGACACGAATTAAAAAAATTTGCGGATTGTTGCTCTAAATAAAAGTACTGCTGTCGAGAAAACTAAAACGATTATTGTGGTGCCTGAGAATGCATTGAATATATTTTTAATACCGCTACCATAAAACAGCAATTTCGGTTTCGGTATCAAGAGGCAGCTTCTCAGTGACGCGTCAGAGCAGTGTGACGTCACTGGAAGACAGCAACTGGCGACGTGCTAACGGCACATCTGTCATCTGCTTATGGTGCACGTAAACAATGATGAGTGCATTGTCATCAGTGACCCTGAGAGTGATTTATGCGATTTAGGCTGCATGCAGGACGCAGAGCTAGCAAACTCAGGAACTGTCTTGACTCGTGAGGATAATGTCCATGGCAGTGGAGCTGGCTTGCAGATGCTCAGCGACGAAAACTTTAAAAGCAATATAAAATATTTTATACGCGTTGTCTGACTCCGGTGTGCGGAGAGCGTTGAAACTGCATGCCAAGGAAACGAAAAATGTCCCTTTTGCGATATTCCAAAATCATGTCAGTACTCCTTTAAACTTGTGTGTAATGTTGAAACAACCTTTGCATAGCACTAGGGCCGGTAAGGGTACAGTTCTCTTGTTAGCACTTGCTAGTGACAGTCATGCAGCACTAAAGCAGACAGTTTGGCCACTTTGAAGCCGTTACTGTGCAGTAAGTCTAGGCATGCTGCCTCCAAGATATCTCTGCACCCTCTTATCTCGGAGGTCATGCAGAGGAGCTGCATGTTCCAGGTCACATGTTTTGACACAAGTCTCTTCCGGCAAGCCGTAATCACGGCAATCTTTTTTTTTTTTTTCTAATTTTTCTCAGTTCAGCTTTGTTTTGAAAAACAGCGTGAAAAGACGAGGCAAGAAAGACGGCTTAGGCAGGTGCTGTCCACTCTTGTCTTTTCTCATCTTTTCGTGCTGTTTTCTTCAATGAAGCTTCATCAGCACATTCATTTCCAGACAGTTTCAAAAACAGCTTCTTTGGCAAGCCTTTTCTGATTCTTTATATTTCGCGCACAGGCTCCTCTACACGTTACTGTCTCAAAACTAGGCTTTTGATGCGGTCTAATATTGTCATTGCAGTTGGCCTTTAACCCTTTCACTACGTGCAACTTGGCACCATAATTTAATTGCTGGAATAGACAAACCTCCTGTCCGCTGTTGTCTTGTGTGGTAAACAGCAGGGGTGTGTGAATATTCGAGCTTTCGAATAATTTTCTAATAGTGTTTGCTATTCGATTCGATTCGCGCTGGAATTTTACTATTCGAAGTATTACTACTTCCCTAAGACAAATACAGTCAACGTCCAATTGGCAGTGGCCCCTTCAGATTTTTTTTTTTATATGCTTTACCCCATCACACCTCCGCATTGCGGCGAAGCTGCCATTCAGACTCTGCTGCGGTCGCACATGCATTGGCTCAAGAAACTGCTGGTTCCGACATGGAGATGCACTGTGCCGTTACAGTGGCCCCTTCATATTTTCAGTATGTTTCACCGCATCACAATTTGGTATTGCGGCAAAGCTATCTTTAGGGCTCCGCAACGGCTGTAAACGTATAGACTCACAAAAGCGCTGTTTTGAACCTACTTGGCAGAGGTGGGGGCTTTAAGTAATGCCATTTCGGACCAGAAAGTCCGAAAAAATCGGACGAAAATTTTCGGCATCTGAAATTTTAGATGTTTTCATACATTTAGGTCTACAGGGCAGGTTAGCAACTCTGAATTCGAAGGGAGCACGCCCTTGTCTGCCAAATCAGTTGGGCCTCCACAGAAGTTGAAGAGGGGAGAGGTAGAGGAAATAGCATCTTTTCCTTTAACGTGTAAAGCGTTGCGACACCACATTGGTTGCATTAAATCATATAAATAAATACAATTCGGTCTCTGCATGGCCTCATCCGTGATAAAATAACTACGGAACACCATCCGTCCAGCACTTCACCAACCTCAAACACTTCCATGTTCCTATCTCATAAGAATGTGCTAAGGGATACTGTGCAACCTTTTTTTTCTGTAATTTCGCTTCAAGTATTTGAAAATTATTAAACAGATATTCGACAACTATTTGAAAAATATTAGATTCGATTCACACTCAAACTTTAATATTTGAATTCGCCTTGCACCCAAAATTTTGCTATTCGCGCAGCTCTAGTTAAGAACAAGGTACAAGTCGTGAGCCCCGGAATGGAAATGTTGGACACTGGGCATTTTTCCACAGTCATTGTTAACAACCATAGTGATTACTCATTGTGTGTTGCCACTTAATTTGCAAGACCCATCTATAACTTGAGCTGTAATTACTACATCTGTGTTGAACATTCCAGTGGAAATTGACTCGCGCCTATTACGGTCAATGCAAGTAACGAAATAGCAACTAGGTGGCGCTGTGGCAGCGTCCAAAGCATCTCAAGGCTTTTGCTTGTGCAAAGGACATTCTTGAGGAAGCCATCGGAATTTTGGAAACATGCTAAGTACCTGAACACACCTGCTTGTGTGCAGGACAGTGCACCTGATGATTGGGCTTCAGTGTAAGAGGCCCAGATTTCGACACCTATCGTCAGAACATTGTTAATGTTATTGTTTGTTTATGTTTACCTTATGTACATGTGCACTGCGCTGACAAATCTTACACCTGTGTGTGACATTGCATCAGAAAGTGAATTGCCTGCCCTTCAATGTGATGCATATTTTGAGAGGTACACGTCTACTGTGTTGCTTCTATTGCACTCATGGTGATGATAGAAAGAGAGGAAGCACTCGTTGTGTGTAGTAACCCTGCTAATACTTGATGATCCAAATCCAAAAGTTTTTGTGAACAGAAACTTAGTTAGGTAGCAGAGTCTTGTAGTAAGTTCCTTCTGTGATAACTTGGAAGGGTGTTGGCACACCTAGGTCTATTGAGAAAATTGACGATATTTTCTTTTTTCTCTTTCAGCATTGAAGCAGCAGTCAGGGCCATTGCAGAGGTGAGTGTGGCTTTATCAATGAATCAGTCAGTCAGTTAAATAATCTATTCCTTTCAAAACTATGAAGATGCGGCATCCGGCGAAAGTTTTTATCAGACAACAATAAGAATTGTTAAATTAGCAGTTCTTATTGTGTCTAATCTTTTGTGGCCATTTAACAATTAACAAATTGAAACTAGGGTCAAAGTCGCTCGTTCGTCACAACATTGTTTTGTTTTACTTCGTCACGTGGGAACACCTGTGCACCATAATTTTGGTGCACATCAGTGAGCCCCACACAGTTTAAATAATTTCATAGCCCATCACTATTTTGCATCTTTTCATTGTGTCTGGGAAAAAAAATATCCCGGCCAACGCCGACACATGAGATGCGGTGGCATCTGTCATACAAATACCACACACATTTTAGTAGTGGTTTACAAATATTTGAAACTAGAATACAAATTGAGCAGGCCCTGCTGTTTGATTTATATTCAGCTCAACAATTCACTGTTCGATGTTTTTGTGCATTCATTACTTTCAAATACAGTCAACATCCGCTTTTTTGGACTCCCTAGGTACCGTGAAATTCGGGCACTCCAAAAAAAAAAAAAAAAAAAAAAAAAAAAAAAAAAAAAAAAAAAAAATGCTTTGTACTTTTGCGCGAAAATCACTGCTGACGCGCTGAATCTGCTGCCACATGAGGCCAATCGGTCCTAGTTGTGTGCAGCATGCCACCTTCTAAGGTCATGCCGTCACTGCCGGGGCGCTTGCTGTATCATACGCACACGTTTGCCATAAGAATGTTCCTTATGATAGGCCTAGTTACGACATTCCCACTCAGCTCCTGACCGCACACAGCTGCAGGGCTGGCGAACTGCTTGTGTTCGTGAAGACAACACGTCTGTGTGGCACACTTAGCGGTCTTGCTCAAAGAGGCAGCTTGAGTGGCGGCGCGGCACGTTTGGGTTGTCGCCTATCAAACGTGTGCAGTATACATACCACTGCACTAGGCCAAGTGCACTACTGAGCAGTTAGCTGAAGATGCTTATCATGATGATTGTCAGTGATTAAGCCTTACTGGCACGTTTGCTTTCTGTCACCATCACGCCTCTGTACATTTCTGGTGATTATTCGTAATGACATCGCCGCACTGCTCCAAGACAGTGTCCCCTTCATAGTGTTTATATGCTTCACCCCTCACACTATGGCATTGTGGCAAAGCTGCCTTTCGGACTCTGCTACGGCCGCAAACGGATCAACTCGTGAAAGTGCTGGTTCAAACCTATGTGATGATAGACACGGCATAGGTGGGGGGCCTCAGCACTGCCATTTCAGACCTGCGCTTTGGGCAGAAAGTCAGAAAAAATCAGACGCCAAAGAGTTTCAGCATCCAAAATTTCGGACGTTCTTATAGTACACTGATGTCTACGGGACTTGTGAAGGTATTGCGAAAGCATCCAAATTTTCAAGCATGTCCGAAATATCGGGCATCCAAAAAATCAACAGTTGACTGTGCATAAGCTGAAAAAAAAAAAAAAAAAAGAGGACTTGCTGAAGTCTCAAAAGGGACAGTAATTGATGTGGGGACTCTTGCGAGTAATTCTGCTGCACAGGAACACCAGTTGCTGAGTAAGCTTGCAGGACAGATGAATCTTGGCTCAGTCATTTCCAGCCATTCAATAACAAGGACTCCATTTTAGGCAGCCTATGTAAGAGTTTATTGTGGTTTACTATTTAGCCAGTCTCATCAGGTTTGGGTGGCTAGATTTTTGTTTTGGTTTGCACGGTTGGTAGAAAGTTCCGTACCTAGGCAGGAGAGGGAGTAATTAGCGCGATATGTCACAGAGTATACATATATAGAAGCTAGCATTTCTAATCTGCTCTTATTGCTGAAGCTCTTGCCATGTGTAGCTCTGCCCACTTCATGCAAAGCGCACGTGCTGTGTCTCATGAAGTGTCAGTGGACTGGTTTGCATAGCACCGTTCTTTAATGTTTGCAGGCTCGGCCACCTGGCATCTACAAAGCAGATTACCTTCGAGAGCTGTTCAAGCGATATGGGGATGTCGACGAGACTCCTCCGCCTCCACCTCGGCCTAGCTGGTGTGATGGTAAGCCTGGCTCGAGTCGTAAGACAGCATGGTTGGACAGTAGTAGTAGTAGTAGTAGTAGTAGTAGTAGTAGTAGTAGTAGTATGGTGCGGCTGAGCCTGCTTATCGTGGCCCTGCATAATTTTTACGTCATATGTCCAAGCTCATGGTGAATGGACAGCAGCAGCAGCAAGAGAGGAAGGATGTCGTTAATTGCAATGTGATATTTATTTCTTGACAAAAAAGTCAGTAATGGTTGTCTATTTTTCCAGAGTAGCTCCAATGAGGGCACTCATTGGCTTCCTTAGTAGTCATTATTATAATGTTACAGTCAAATCTCGTTATAGCGAACCTCAGATTAACGATTTTTTTCAGATTAACGAATTTTTCGAAAATCCCCCCTCCAAATGCCCATTAGTTTAATGTAAAAATGTTTCACTACTACGAATTTCATAATACCGAATGTTTCAGAATAACGTATAGAATTTTATCGCCCTTGTATATCCATAACACTTCAAAATAACGAATACAAATTTCAAAAAGTTACTCGCGGCTGTAGAAACAATGCCCAGCTCAGCACCTGCCGCTATCATCATCATCAGAACGCCCGCGTGTTGCTCTTCGCACCTGCCCTAGGCAAATGTGCGGTAGCCCTATCGCCATCACCATCGCCTGCACTTATTTTTCGCGTCCAGTTTCGGCTGGTTTCGGCGTTTCGCCGCGTGCCTTTGTTTCGTCGGGCAGTTTTACCTGTGCGCTTGTTACACGGCTGTTTTCTCGCCTTTGGATTGGTGGCTGTACGTTCACGATGAGCTCCGGAAGCAGCACGAAAGGAATGCGGCGACAGTGAAAAGTGCGACGCGAGTGACCTATGGGATGAAGTCGTCGATGATTCACCCGTGCATGCTTCACAAACGTTTGAGCACTACGCACAGTGCGACGACGAAGTATGCACGTCGGCTTAGCTGGCGACCGATAAGATCCATATCATTTGTCGTCATAAGGAAACGGCGATGAGAGCGAAGACGAAGTTTGCACAGCGCGCGCGCACCAACGCGAACAATCGGTATCTAACGCCGATGCTTCGAAGTGCGTAAGAAGGATGCGCACGCCTAAGAGTTCGTCTCGCAGCAGTCGAGCTGCACCCATCAGGCTAAGATCGCGCTGTTCCTCGTATAAATGTGCACTGGTTCCGTAATATTTCATGTGTTTTTTTTTTTCGCACTTATTAGAGTACAACGCGATCGTGGATGCACAGGTAGGCGATTGACGTTGTTGCGTTTACGATTTTTGCGTAAATTTTTAACACTTTCTCTACAACGACTTTTCAAAATAACGAATGATTTTTAGCGGTCCCTTGAGATTCGTTGTATCGAGATTTCACTGTATTATGAAGGTTTTGTCTAGTGTCGTGTTTCCTTCTTTGTAGAGGAGGTGCATGTTAAAGAACCCCAGATGGTCGAAATTTCCACAGCCCTCCACTACGGTGTCTCTCATAATCATAAAGTGGTTTTAGGACGTTAAACCCCAACAATTATTATTATTCTTTGTAGAGGAGAACGAGGACCTTGACGATGATGGCAATGCACTGGGCGGCGATGGCAGTGGAGATGGACCCGTGCACACACGACGGAGACGGGAGTTCAACAAGAAGGTCTGTGCACTTTCAATTTTCTCTCTCCCTCTCTCCATAACTGAATCTACTAATTCTAACGGGTATAAGCCAGATTCTATCTGGGACTGCTTAACCAGTTCAAGGCATGCGATAACCCCTTGTCACATCAAGGTTGCGGTTACAGGAAAGCAGTTTCATTACAATGTCTGGTAAATGTAGTGCCCCTAAAAATATTCCTCTAATGTTTGAAGTGCATTTGGACAGCTTGTCATAAACAGTATTTATTTCTTCAAAGCCCACCCTAACGTAATGTGCACACTGCTGCTTTGAAGCGCTAAAATTTTGAGGAAAACAAAGAAAGGTTATTCTAAGTGTCATGGCTATAATTGTATAGGCCCTAGCATATGTCATCAGAAAAGCTATGGTCCCACGGCAAGTAAGTGTGGGAACTTATACCAAGTTGCCGTCACCAGTATTTTATTGGGATAGCAATAACGTGGACACTCTGCGTGCATTTTTGCCATCGCTGTGAGGTTTCGTATCAAGTCCAAGGGCGATAACACCGTGGTATGTTCTGTGTGTAATTGAAAGCACGCAAGGGCAGCCGAATATCAGTGCTCAAGTTGGGAGGAAACACGCCGGCAGTCTTGGTAGGGCTCTGGAGGTGGGGCAGCATAGCTCCAGCAGGAATTGCCTACTTTGAGCTGCTGGGCACAGTTGTGGCCGGCCTATCTTGACGTAGATTAGCAGACAGCTCAGACTTTTGTACAGTACTCATGGATTCAAACGAGACATAAACTTTTTCAGTGTAACAACTGGTATGCGCGATTGCTCGAGATGACCACGTCATATTGCTATGAATCTGATCTCTAAAGGTAATGTTTTCTCCGATCTATGCGTTCGAGTCGAAATTACACCAATATGACCCGTACTGAAGACGGTGGAAATGAAAGTATGCGGGTTACTTAGCGCTAAGTTGTCCTGTTTCAATCCATGAGTACTGTACATGCTGTGTTGTCACTACTCAGTCTGCATTGAAGTTACAGACAGCACGCAGGTGACTAAGCTCATTGCAGTGGCCGTGTTTCCTTACACCAGTGTTTTGTTGAGTCACGCCAGGTCAGGTGTTAACCGAGTTATAGCTGCTAGCCTTACTTCGTATTGTAAAGCGGCACTAGAAAGCGCGAAAGAAGAACGAAGAACAAGAACGGGCACAAGGGATTTGCTGATTGGCAGCATCTGACCGTCCCTTGTCTTTTGCCTCCCGCTTCATTGACCTCATTGTAATTTAACCCATATCATCTGTGTCAGTACAGCACTCGAACTTGTTGCCATCACATTCATTGTTTCACCCATCTGGTGAAACTGGGGCTGTTCCTTTTGCTCGCTGTTAGGTGTCCTATTGCACCAAGGTAATGCTTTTAGCATAGGTGTGCGCACGGGGAGGGGGGGGAGGGGGGGGCTGCGCAACCCCCTCCCCCCTGCCGTGAAGGGGAACTCTGCGCATGCCTATGGCTTTTAGCATGGTAAAAGGATAACTGTCTGTTGTGAGAAAAATTGCTTTTCTTTTTTGATAAAATATTTTTCAAAAATGGTACGTGCCCATGGCACCTAGGCTATGTGCTTTTTTTCTTTTTGCTCTCACATAACGTGAAAGTCTGCTTAGATATCTTTGGTACCCTGTCTGTGTTTGGTAAATTAACAAGGTCGTGCCACATTGTCGGTGCATGTGGGGAGGCAGTGTTCAGTCGGCCTGTTAGCCCATACTCGCCTCCGGCTCCATTGGCATGCCTTGTATGCAGAACCCCACCTTCATGGAGGGTGTCCCTGGTGTGGAGCCCATCACCACTCAGCCCAAACTCCTGCAGATACAGCGGAGGTGTCAGGAGCTTTGCCACTGGGAGAGGTCAGTAGTTGTCCCCTCTTATTACTTGTTTTTTTTTGCATGTCTCACAACTCCGTTCATTGCACACGCTGCAGCGACTCCGCAGTTTTAGCACTCTGTTGAGTGCAGTGTGATGAAACGAGAAATGTTCATCCATGCAACTGCAGCATGAAGCCACAAGAGAAAAAACCTCGAGGAACTTCAATATAATGAAATCTTACTACTAAACTGAAATTTTCCTCCAAACTTCTATGCGTAACATTTTTAGCATGCCCTCTTTCTCTCAATTTTGTATTTTCTCTGCTATGAAAATTGTGTTTATGAAATATATAGTGCTAATAAGTTATACAGTCGATCCCCGGATGTATCGAACTCGACGGGGATCGCGAAATAGTTCGATATATCAATTACCGTATTTACTCGCGTAATGAACGCACTCGCATAATAAACGCACTCCCAACTTCAGTCGTCAAAATTGGGATTTTTTATTTCTCCCGCGTAATAAACGCACCCCCTACATTCATCCGCTGCAGTCCCGCGAACCGACACAACGTGGCGCCTCCTTGCCGTTGATCTTTTCCGTTTTATTGCGATAGCAATTATATGGACATTCTCGGCTGATTTTTGCCGTCATGTCCCGTATATGTATATGTATATGTATATATATATAAGTAAAAACCACGAAGAAAAATACCCGCGGGTAACAGTGCGGGAGCGGGGGCGACAAACGCCGCTGAAGCAGACATCAAACGAGCTGGCCCACCTACGTCGCTCCGGCGTATGCGATAAGATCCCCCCCGCCTGTTCGACGAGCCGGGGAATGCTCAAGGAGAGGAAATGCCCCGCGCGTCTTTAAACAAGCTCGGAAAGACGCGGGGGGGGGGGGGGGGGGGGTTGTCCCTCATGCAGCCACTGCGACCTTTGGTTTTACGAGTGCGGTCGTCGCTGGCGCACTCGTTATCTCGCAATCTCAGCAGCCGACAGCGGGCGATGAACAGTGTCCCGGGAGCGGCCGTATGCTCTTAAACAAGCATTTTGTAGAGTTGCGGGAGATCAACAAAAGAGTATATAGCTGCCAGCCTCACTTCGATTAACATTAGAATTTGTTGCTATTGCATTCGCTGCTTCACTCTTGCGGTGAAACTGTGACTTTTTTTATTATTCCGATCCCCCTCGGTTCGCTCCTCCCCCCCCCCTTCGCCCACAGCTGCGCGCAGTTATTTGTTTTTCTTTCTATCTGTGCGCGGCACGTCCCCTGTCTTTTTGAATTATCCGTGTGCCACAGCGGGATTCACAAACGGTGCGAGTGTAGAGACATCGCGGCTCACAAGCACACAGCGAGCGACGGTCACGAAACTGCCCGCGCCCACCAACGGTCGCGTCCTGCAAATACGAAACTTTAAGGCCCGCAGCGGCCCAGCCACATGCACGCTATTTTCGAGCGACGGCAACAGCATTTGCTCTCGCGAAGGGCCATCCGTCGCCGTCGCGTCGCAGGTATGTCGCAGGTTTCTGGAAAACCAGAAAAAATCGCTTGTCGCCCAGAAAAGAGCGTGCCGATCGCCGCAACATGTTAGCACCCCTGAACCTCGCTTTGGTTGCAATTTGCTCTTCATGCTTGTTATCCGCGCGTACTTCAAGGAACGCAGGATATAGGCTACCTTTTTTACAGTCACATCTCACGCAGAGAGCGAGGCAGCGGCCGTATTTTGTCGGTAATCGTGTTATCGACGGTTTGAACATCGTCATCGTGCGAGTTCGCCGCGGAGGCCACGGAGTTTGTAAAGGGCGTCGTAGCGTACGCTTCCGGGGGCCCCCTCGATATCACAGCAGATACCACTGTCGCGGTTAGACAAAAGATAGCGAAAAAGAAAGCCGCGAAACGCTTTTATGGAGTGCGCGGGGACAGCTTGCAGAAGATAGCGCCATCAACCAACGAAGATGATTGAAGTGCAATAAAGAAGCTGTTTCCAAACAGTGTACGCGTATAATAATTGCGGAAGATTGAGCTAACTTTTTTTTTTTTTTGAATTACCGCATTTTTGCTCATCCCGAAAAAGTTTTCGTAAAATTTACCCCGCGTAATAAACGCACCCCCCAACTTTGCTTCGATTTTTCGGGAAAAAAAGTGCGTTCATTACGCGAGTATATACAGTATTCGAAATACAATATATGCGTATTTAAGGCTTAAATTAAACAATTGCAGGCCTCGAAACAGTTTTCGGAAATCGTAACAAGCACTAACACTACAGTTCGCTAACAGTATGCTAAAGAACAAGGTGACAACTTCTTTTGCAAGTTACCGCACTTTATTTCGCATGAAAATAGTCCGTAAACGTGTCTTGCTTCTCGCACGCCATCAAGTTCATCGAGTCATCCTCAGTATCATTGCAACTAAGCAGGTTCAGCACCGTCGGCCACAACAGCGGTGATTGAAGCTGAAAGCCCCTGCAAGCACTGTAGCGCGATGGTTATTGGAGGCAGCGGCAGAGTTGACATCTTCATAACCGCACGGGTCTACTTGCGCGGGCACCGGCAACGTCAGCCGTTATCTCATCGATGCTCTCAGAAACAGCTACATCGTCATCCGCACTGATGAAGTCGCTAGCTGCGCTCCCGTCCGAGATAGCGCCCGGAAATGCTAATAAGTCGCAAAATTCACTGAGGCACCGAACGCCGTTGTCAGCGGCAACCAAAGTCGTCACCTGGCACCTAATTCGATTAGGAAATAGTTCATGACGGTGCTTTACTAGACGTCGTTCCAAGCACCAGTCATCATTTTTATTGCCACAAGCGGGTCAATGCTTAGTTCGGCTCCCGAATAAGAATTTATCAGTACAGGAACGAAGCAAGAAGTACACAAGCACACAAGCCGCAAGAGACACCACACACTGCTGCCCACGAAAAACAGACGATCGAAGCCCCCACCGTTGACATGTTGGTGATAGCGATGGCACTTGTGGCTTTGTAACTTGGCGCAAAAAGCAAGAAAAGCGTAGCCTCTGAGATGTGTGTTTTAAAATCAAAAACGACAAAAATACGTCACGAGATTGCAGGATCTCGAAGGCCATGCTTTTCGTGTCCGCATGCCGGCGTGCGCGAACAGAAGGGAATGCGAACATTGCGATGAGGCCGCCGAGTCGCTTCACATTCTCATTTTGACGCCCTCGGCAATCGGCCCCCGAAAACACCATGTCCGTGCGTTAAAACCTGCAGATCACGCATCAAACATACCGCTGCATTCACATGCGCGGTGCAGCAAGCCAGATCAATGCTATGGAATAACACCACTTTTTCGTCACCAGCGTGCGAAAAGGGACCGGAACACGGCCTAAAAATGATCAATATTGGTTAGGAAAACTGCACTTTCTGGGCTTCGGTGCGGCGCAGCGTTCGATATAGTGGATGTCTCGCCGTGCGAGAGTTCAATATACGCGTGCACCAGCCTTATACTTTTGCATGGGAAGTTCAAGGGGATTTCTCAACTGTTCGATATAGCCAATAATTCGATATATCCGAGTTCGATATATCCGGGATTGACTGTATTTCTGTTGAAGTCGTGGTTTCGGAGTCTGTAGGCACAGCTGAGAGAGCTGCCAGTTTCACCCCCTAGTGTGTGCAGCCGGTGGGTGGACGACACAAGACTGTGCTTAAAGCTGTAGTAGCAGTGTTAATACACTTTTCTTTTAGCCATTCTGCCTACGTTGCAGTCTTAATGCATGCGAACTAGTCAACTAAAGGCAACAAGTGCAGCAGCCTAATGTTCACTTTTACCCTTCCTATTCTAGTTTATGCAGCAGTACATTTATAATAAGGCCATGCATCAGTCGCACTTGTGGGGTGGGATGCAGGGCCAAGCTGCATGTCTCTGGAAGTTCGACGTTTTGCACTAGTGATAGTGGCATTGTCTATATCTTTTGCATTGCGCCTCCAGTGCAAGCTATGCTAATTTTTTGCCACAGATGTGCTTGCTAGTGTACAATATTGCTCTCGCAAACACGCCCTTGTTTCTGTTCTTGTCTTGCAGTTCAGGCTTCCCTGGCAGCCAGCCCGTGTCCATGGATCGGGAGAACATCAACAGGTTGAGGGAAAAGGAGTACATGGTCAGCTGGAAAGCCGACGGAACACGGTGCGCCCATTGCAGCAAACCTTGCATTGTGCATTTCTCTTAGACTACGGAGTACTGGCGCTCAGTCGGTTTATCATGGTGAAGTACATCCTTCAAAACTCGGCCACTTCTTCCTTCTCCCCTTCTATGTCCTCCTTGTTGCCACCTGTCCGCAATCATCAGCAACAGTATCGACTCTTTTGGCGCCCACTGTGAACATTTTCTTCATAGTTTCTCTGGTTGATCTCAGGTTCACTTGGAATGCAGTTTACTCCTTCTTTATCGATAGACATAGACTGTTCAAGATACTGCCATTGCAACATGCTTCCATTTCAATTTCTCATAGCAGCCACGCCGCAGGCCAGCAGTTGTTTTTGGAGAGTAAGAGAAAAGACCACCGGCATCATGACTGGGTCACGTTTGCACAAACACCTAAACTCTCCCTTGGTTGAGGTAGTGAAGGGAAGAAAAGGTTTACTATGGCTGTTTTCTCTCCATCACGAAAAACGGTAAAAATGCGCAAAGAAAAAAGCATGCTTTGTGATTTTTTGTTATTGTAGCAGTCGGCCGGTGGACATTGCCATCACTTGCGAAATGCCACTTGTTATGTCCGTTATTGACTGGGGAGCTAGGTAGCAGTGACATTCAGTGTGTGTGCCATTTACTGCGTATGACATTTAACATGCTTGGTGACAGAGGCATTTCTTTGTTTTTTCTTTATGTAATGTAACCCACAGAACGGTTGCGATGTGTTCCTAATGGCTGATGGAATTGGTCGTAATTGTGAGACCCGAGCTTGTGCTAATGCACCCTGTCCTTGATTATTTAACGTCGCCTGTGGCAGGGCTGTCGCCAGAATTTCATTTCAAAAGTGTTCTGAACTTCGGGTATTCATGATGCTGGGCGAGTCGGTCGTTCAAGGTGCTGCACAAAGGTGTGTGTGTGTGGGGGGGGGGGGGGGTCTGAAACCCCCCACACCTTTGCTTTTATATGCATGTGTGCATGTAATGTGTGCACAAAAACTGCTTTTAGTACCCATGTCACACGGGTGTTTGGAAGGCCTTCCAGCCGATAGTCTACTTGCTCAGTGGTCAAGCACAAGCTGCTACACGGGTAGTTCTGAAGGCCGTCGAGTCAATAGTCTGTTGAATCAACGGAGCATCCCACAACTCTACCAAAACTTTTATAGTCATCAAGCAACAATATCGGAAGCTGTGCAAACGTGCTGTTTCGTTCATAGTGTGCTAATACTCACATTTAGATGAAAGAAACCTTACCACTATCCTTTAAAAGCAGCATATTCAGGCGTTACGGATTAATTAATAAAGTACTTTTGCACTTGAAGTGTGTGACGTGCACATACTGTTGGCAATAGCAGCATGCTTGTCTTTATTGCACTGTCTTGCCGTGTCTCACTTGCCACAGTTTCGCTGCTCAACAATTTAAAAGCAAAATATGTATTTATAACTATGAATAAACAATTTATTGAAATGTTTAAACAAAAACAGCAGACATATTTGCACTTTTGAGTGGATTTATATTATTTAACTCTGAGTGAAAAAAAAACAAAATTGAAGATCCGCAGGTCACACAATTTTTGCGAGAAACACCTGAACCACTTAACGGCAGTTCAAAACTGCCATGAAGCAGCTTAATAACTTCATTGAGTTGATAGAATTGTGGCGTTTCAATGGCCTTTCAAGAGGGCCCGTGTGACACAGGTTCCTCCATGTTTCTGCCAGAGCATGCTGAGGGGCGATTGTGAAAAAAAAAGTAGAATATTTAGCGAAGAAAAAAAAGAGAAAAGTGTCTCACAGTGGTGACCATCGGAGCACCGTTCATTTTTCTTATTCGCCCTCTATGCATGTCTGCAGGTACATGATGCTCATAGACGGGGAAAACGAAGTCTACTTCATTGACCGGGACAACTGTGTTTTCCAAGTATCGGGCCTGTGCTTCCCCAAGCGCAAGGACCGCTCCCAACACATCCAGGAGACGCTAGTGGACGGGGTGAGTGGGCTCAAGTAGTGCCTTTAATTTTTGGTTTGCCATTTTTGACTGTAGGTAGCTCTTAAACTATCATGGACGTATCTTGAGCACGGAGAAAGAATACCTGTTAAGGAGGTACAACTCCTGTCATAGTGCGCTCATGCGTGTGACATGTTATGTCACAAAAGTAAGATGCACCAATGGAGGCACACTCTGTGATGGCACATTGTGGCAGCCGCAGCCAATAACAAAAGAAGATGCAGACGGCCAGATCCTGCCACAGCGTGTGGCCACAGCGGAACGACACGCACTACCAGTTTCCTTGGCAACCAAAACAACAGCATTTTCATTGTCAGCCGCCAGATACCGCTAGCATGATGTAGCCCCATGAGAGTGTGATGTTATCTGGTTGTCACAAACAGCTGGGTTTCAACTCCTAAACATTTCTTTCTCCGTGACCTTGAAATACCAAAAGGTGTAGTCTCGGATGTTGCTATTTTCAGTGCAACCATCATACATGCCATTTGCCCACTGCGGTATCTTAGCAAGGCAGGGTGACGCTCTGCTTAGCTTCAGAATGCGGGTTCACCACCGGGCACTGTCGCAAGGTCGTGCGTGAGAGGTTTTATCCTGTGTTTGTTAAAGCAAAGAAGTAGCCTTGCATTGGGTACTTCAGGCAACATTTACTAGATGGCATCACTTCTATTTCTTTGTTGGTATTGGCAGTGTGCGTCAGGACATGTAAATTTGTGCTTGTCAGCTAGTGCGCAGCTCTGCTACGTACTTCAACGAGGTTTTACTGTACAATTACCAAAATTTCTGATCAATATACTGACAGGCATTCAGAGCTATTTGGGATGTATGTGTGTTAGTGTGATCACTCTGGGGAAATTAAAGCGCATGCATTCCTTTTTTAGGACTACTGGACTTTTTGGATGATGATGTGGTCCCCAAGGAGTTGAAAGAAAAATAGGGGGCCGACAGTGCACATTATATGTTATGGTTCCCGTCAAGATTGTAACAAGATTTCACATTACAAGCAGGCTATGGCCGTGTGTGAAATATAGACGGTTGCTGTTATTGCCGTGGAAGGACCCGTGTGATGTTGATTGTCTTGCTTCTGCTGCTGCAGGAGATGATCATTGACAAGGACAATGGCAGGGATGTGCCCCGCTACCTGATCTACGACATCATCCGTTTCCAGGTGTGTGCATCAAACGTGCCAGCAGTGTTCTTGGTTTTCTTGAATCTTCTGAAGGCTAGGAGGGCACAGCGCAGTGCAGTTTTTGTTTCTTCGTGACTAAGTTATAAATTTCAATGAATGTTTACAGAGGACTCGTTGGTTTACTTGTTCATGAGTGTGGAGCTTGGCGTTTTTATTGTGTGTGTCTTACGCAGCACAACTTCATACTTATTACTCTTGTCATTTTTTTAGGTTGTTGCATTTCTTCTTTGCTGCGGTTCTTCTTTCTTTAGAGCGACCTGTGCTGTGTTCTTGTAGTAGTGAATTAGAGCTTGCTGTAAACTGCATTGATATAAGAGACGCTTCAAGTGCTATTTTGCTCTTTTCAACAGGCACCTTTACATTATTTTTCCCTGTTCAGGGTGAGGAAGTTATGGGGGTCGACTTCTGTCGGCGGTTAACGTGCATCTCCCACGAGCTCTACGAGCCACGCAAGGCAGCCATGCAGGAAGGTCGCATCAAGAGGGACAGTGAGCCTTTTGGGGTGCGACAGAAGCAGTTTTGGGATGCTGCCTTGACGTACAAGGTGAGCGCACCGCAAGACGGTGTTTTGGACTCACAGTGTGATCAGAAGCGCAGAATTTTATGATACCAAGTAAAAGATGGTTATATGGTTATATGGTGATTGTGGTTGTGAGAACGCAGCTCATGGCACTGTAACTGCTTCATGCAGTTGGACTTCACTATAACGACGATGGTAAGATCAACCAGTTTACTTCGTTAAATAAGAACTTTGTTATATTGTAATTCCATCCTTTTATACAAGGTATATAGTTGCCAAGTGATTCTTCTTTACGTGGAATGGTGCCATAAAAGATGTTGAAATAATGGGACAGTGTGGCAGTTGCAACAAAAATCAATAATTGGCAAAGACACAAGTTTGGGCATGTCACTGGTATTTCACTTCAGCCTTGTACATAGTGCGGGGAACAACAGACAGTGTGATACACAGATTAGACTGGCCCACCAACATCCTGACAGATTTATATTCAGAACAGTCTTATTTAAGTATGTAGGCTAGGCGAGTTAACAGCTTACACAAACATTGGAACAGACAAAGTGGCCTGAACATCTAATTAGATCCTGGTGGAAATGAAAAGACTGGGAATGATAGTGACACATTCAAGCACCCTTTCTCCGATCTGAATATGTTTTGTATTTTTAAATTTGCATTTAAGTGCCAAAAACACTGGTATCTCCACAGCCTATTAGAAGAGCCTCTCTTATAGGTCAATGTGTTCATGCTTTTTCTTAATTTCTTTTTGTTTGTGCCACTGTTTGTGTTGTACAGTTGCTGAGCGAGAAGTTTGCCCAGAGCATGCCCCACGAGTTGGACGGCCTCATCTTCCAGCCCAAAATGGACGTGAGTGATGATGCCTGTTTAGTGTGCACTTGGCACATGGTGCTGTTTGAACGAGCCTAATCTAACATTGTTCTGTTGTTCTTCCCAAGTGTGGATCGTCCCAAGACGTTTCATCTGTTCGGCCTGTCAGATTCTGCTGATGAGAACATTATTGCACATGTGATTGCTCATTGTGGCAGTTAGAGGCCAGCTGCAGCAAAATTTCACTGCGGCTAAGTTTATGGCGAGTAAGTGGTATACAGTCCTGATCTGCTAATTTGGCAGCAATAATTCGGATGTTGGACAACGTCCGAACTATTGGACAACACTGTGACACCACCACTGGTCCTGTGGACTTTAATGTATTTGGATGACCGGAATTTTGGACAAAATACGGTGTGCCACGCGATAATTTAAACTCCACTTTAGCAGCTGAGTGCTCCGAAACTGAAATTATCGAATCGATTGGTTCAGCAGCCACCAACCAGACCTAAGTCGCAGAACTAACCAAGCCGTCTTACTAGCTTGAAAAAAAACTGCAGTTCTGTTATTTGTCGTAAAAGTTTGGTTTGGTTCTGTGCGTTCAGTAATTGTAAATGGTCTCAGTTAAAAGCTTCATCAGCGACTTTCGAGTGGCACAGACAGTACCGTCGACGTCCCGTTGGTAAAGGCAGTGAGGAAAGTTGTGCATAGTGCAGCCAAAGTGGCACAGCAAGGCGTTGGAAACTGTTAGCTGCATTACCTACTGGACAGTCACTTTCGAAGATATGAATCTGTATAGAAAGTTCTATGTGATCCGTAAGTTCAATACACTCCATCGATTAGGCATAAATGTTTCAAAGGGTTCACTTGTATTGTATCATAGTGTGTTCACAATGATGACCGTTTGCACTCTTGATTTTTCTTTAAGAATTTTTACCCATTCTTACCATTAAAATCTCATGTTCAGTTGCCGTTCACCGAGTGTTGTATTTCTTAGAGAATTACAGATGTGCAATTTTTCTCAACCCCAACCAAATCATTACTCAGTGCAATGCTTCTGAGCACACTGCCCTGCCTCTAACCTGCCAATGTAAACACAACTCATATATGGGGTATGCACAGAGCCTTGATCAGCAAGGCGGCAACACCATCACCACGCCATTTGCAGGTCAATTCGTACACGCCGCGCCGCCTGTGCTGTCTGTGCGTTGGCATGCAGGAGGTGTTCTGTATGTCTCTAGTCATTCAAGTTGGCATACGGATCTCGGACACAGCGCGTGCAGCGAGTTTTTTTAGCGTGCAGCGAGTGTGTGGACCTGCAAAATGGCGACCCCGCTGCTAGTGCTCCTCACGGATGACGTCAAGGGCATTTGCCCCTGTACAACTAAGTACAGTCGCGGCCACTGTTAGATGCAACACTCGAATGAGCACCTTTCTTATTGCTGGCCCCCCTAACTGCAAGTGGATGGGGAAACATTTAACGTGCACTTTACTAGTTTGTCGGAAAGAGTCTGAGCTGTCAACCACCAGTAGCCTTATGCAAATCTAAGCCCTTGTTTTTATGCAAGAAAATGAAATCTAGACATGCTCTGCATGCAAGTGTTCCCTTTAACAGTGGCCGCGCCTGTACATCTGCCCTCTCCCTTTTTTCTTTTTTTTTTTTCGCCCCTTACTGTCCCATTTGGCACACCAGCCTATATCGGTAGCCCTGTCCTGTGCTTTCCCTTCCCTGCTTTACGCATTCCTCTCCTCCTCCACATTTGAGGTTGAGAGAGAGTGATCGAAGCGTGCACGGACACTGCTAAGGAAGGCAGTTGCTGCATAGACGAAAACATGTCCACACTTGTTGAAACACTGGCTCCAGTAACATTCCCTGTTGAAAGATTTCTCATCACTTCAGGTGCCCGTCTTCTCCTGAACGTCCGTCTTGCTCATTTATTGTTATTCGTAGTGCTTTTTGTCGGGATTATTCTTAAAGCGGCTCAATGAATCCTCTGGATATATGCTAGGTGTGAAGCAGTTAAGTGTGGACAACTATGTTCCTGTCTTGAGTTCTTGCATAGTTTTGGTCCATGAACCTGATTAAAATCACCTAAGAGTAAGAATTCTCGATTCTTGATCCACTGGGCGACTGTGTGCTTTTCACAATTCTGAAACTGCAAAATAAGTGGAACAAATAATTCATTCACCCCCTGAAAGATTTTATTCTTGTGTTTCTGATGTGATTGTAATGAAACGTGGTGGCGGTTCTGACATGCAGCCGTACATCTGTGGCCGTGCCAAGGATGTGCTCAAGTGGAAGCCACCCCATCTCAACACCATCGACTTTCGGCTAAAGGTTACCAAAGAAACTGGCCCAGGGTGAGTAAGCCTCTCCAGTCAAAGGGAGGATAGTGTCTGGAAGCTAAGACGCTTCGCTTTTGTGAAAGAAAGTGATGACGTAATTGTCATAGGTAGAAACGATGCCATTTGTTCACACGCAAGACGAACACATTATACAGTAGAACCTCATTGATACGTTCCCGCTTAATACGAGTTCCCAGCTCGTACGATCGCAATCGGGAAAATTAAGTTAACCTGATTCGGATCATACGTTTTCCCGGATCGTACGTTTATTTTCTGCGTTTTTTTCAGAAACACATCGAGGTTCTACTGTATTTACAAAGCACAAGGACAGACAGTGGGCATGAATAAAGCATTGGAGCATACAAAATAACAAGAAAACATGCATAACACAAGGTGATACATTTGCAAAGATAGTTTTACCGTTTGGCATGGAAAGTCATGGGTGCCATTGGGGACAGGCTCAAGCGCACCTGGTGATGGCATGTGTCGGGTGCGCACTGCAGAAGCAACGACAGTAGATGAGACGGTACGCACCGGACCCATTGGAGGGCAATAGCCAAATGCCCTTTCGACGTTGGCCAGCCAAAGCTAGGTTGTCGACTTGCACCACTCCGGTCACGCACGTCATCACAGATGACTAGCATACACTTCTAAGGTGCATTTTGGCAATGAAGGTGCAATTGGTGTTGCACCATTGTTTCAAGTTTGCACTGTCACAGTGCAGTTTGAGTTCAGTCAAGGTGCACTATGAACTTTTATTGCTTGTGTAATGAAGAAAATGTGCTTGGCTGTGACTGGCCACAATGCCTTTGTACGCCTTAGTCGAAACTGGCCCAAGTATCTGGTAAGAAAATGGGGGGAAGAAAAACAGAAAAAAAAAAAAACAGCAGGCCTGCACACGATACGTAACTGAATAGCAGAGTAATCTGGAGCATTTGTCTCGCAGAACCTTATTGTGATGTGCTGTTCAAGGACGAATGCTTGCCGAAAATACCTGTGAAAATTCGTGAGCTTGATGCACACGCATTTGTTAAAATACAGTTAGACGCGCATTGTGATCGGAAAAATTTGTTGCGTGCACTACATATACAAGCATACTCACAGGCCTTATGTGAACAGGATAATGGCAAGACCATGACATAATCTTGGCAGCATGTTCACTGCTATTGAGATTAAAAAAAAGTGCCCATGAATGCCAGATTATGAGGAAATGTGCGGCCGGCTGCTGATGACAAATTGCAACTTATCCCTTTGTAAGGTCTCGGCTGCTTTGTACCAGCTGCCCATAACCATTTCACTTGGCATGACACCTCGTGACGTGTGCAGCCAACTACATAGCGACACACACTGCTTGCGACAGGAGGCCAAAGGTGAAGTTCATGATGATGATGGCTTGCATCGTGGCTGAGCTCTAACAGGTGTACAAATGAGAAGTGCCCACGTGTTACCGAATTCACGTAATGCAGTATTATTATTATACAACTGCAACATAACGGGAAATTATGTAGCTGAGCATGGGACTTCCCGTGTCATAGGACACCATTGATAATGGTGATTATCATTTATCATTAATTACATTAATGATAATCATATTAATACTATGTGCAATGTAATGAGAACATACAGACAGGAAAGCCAAGGAAAGTATAGGGGATGTTATTTCTAGTAATTATGATGTAAATGTGAAGAAAGTAAAGTGGATGAAAAGATCGCAGTAATCTTTTCATCCACTTTACTTTCTTCACATTTGCATCATATATTACTAGAAATAACATCCCCTATACTTTCCTTGGCTTTCCTGTCTGTATGTTCTCATTGATGTTGCGTCTAATAAAGAAAAAACGAGCGCCTATAATCCCCCCTTTTTTCGTACGTTCAAAGTAGAAACATAAAAATGTTACTGTGGGTGCCAAAACTGCATATCAGTCGAGTGCGAAACCAATCTTTTTGGCAAGAGAAGCAAAAAGCAAAGCATGTCCTTAATTATGGGCATAATAAAAGAGGCCAAGGCAGAAAGCTTTACGTTCACAGGATGATACTTTATTTGCTTAATGCTTGTTATCATCCCTTTAAGCAGCACTTTATGGCTATGAAGGACAAAACATATCATCCTTCTTGTGGTAGACCGCATGTTTGATGTCCTGCTTTGTGAAACTATTCGATTCTCAACAGCGGGATTCTCAACAGCTCTTCTCGACTC
>JALIZH010029368.1:0-48324 GCA_030522465.1 Rhipicephalus appendiculatus | reverse complement strand
CGCGGCGCTGTTGAGAGTTCGTAATGCCACTTGTAGTCATATTTGTAGCGCAATAAACCCAGACGAAGACAAAAAATACAGAACACACACACACAGGACGGGCGCTAGACATCAACTGATTTATTACTGAAAAACAACATGCAAAAGCCAAAATCCGTCGGACATGAGCGCATGCGCACCATCACAATTCGAGATGCTTTCTTATATCCCCACGTGTTACCACCTTACATGCGCAAGATTTGCTTTCAGGTACTGAAGCTCTTTGTGGGACAAAGCGACGGACGCAACACTGACACATTTACTTTCATTCTCGCTTATAGCAAACGCCTCTATGATTTCTCGCGTTGCCTGATCCTTGCCTTTTTTAAGCACACGTGTAGTGGTGAATTCCGGAGCACAACCACACCTGCGGCAATGGTCCGCCAGATGTCCCCCCCCGCTGCCTGCGCATCAACTGCCGCACGGTGCTCTCGCAATCTGTCATTAAGACAGCGCCCGGTTTGTCCTATGTAGCATCTGCCACATGAAAGGGGTATCTTGTACACAACACCCAGCTCGCAAGGTACGAACGGTGTCGCGTGCTTTTTGGTGCACGCACTTTTTTCTTTGCGACCGTTCACCACAGGGCACATACGGGCCAGCTTCTCTGGAGCAGAGAATACCACCGACACACCGCATTTTGCTGCCACCTTCTTTAGCCGGTGGGAGAAGCGGTGAATGTATGGCAAGGCCACAGGCCTCGCACTTGGCTTGCCGGAGGACCTCGATAGCGCACCACCTTCAGTCCTGGCCTCCTTTAGGAGGACTTCGGCCACAGAACTAATGAGTTCCTTGGAAAAGCCCGCCCTCTCGAGGCGTTCTACTTGGCGCTGCAAACTTTGCCCGACAAGGTGGTCACATGACTTTGCGAGGGCCGCCCTAAGGCAGCTGACAGCGATCCCCCCTTTTTATTAGTTTTGAATGGGCCGAATCATACCTGAGCATATCCTTTTTTGAACGTGGTTTGTAGCTCCAGCACACGTGCTTCTCAGGCATTTCAAAACACACATCGCCTGTGGCCTTGCCATACATTCACCGCTTCTCCCACCGGCTAAAGAAGGTGGCAGCAAAATGCGGTGTGTCGGTGGTATTCTCTGCTCCAGAGAAGCTGGCCCGTATGTGCCCTGTGGTGAACGGTCGCAAAGAAAAAAGTGCGTGCACCAAAAAGCACGCGACACCGTTCGTACCTTGCGAGCTGGGTGTTGTGTACAAGATACCCCTTTCATGTGGCAGATGCTACATAGGACAAACCGGGCGCTGTCTTAATGACAGATTGCGAGAGCACCGTGCGGCAGTTGATGCGCAGGCAGCGGGGGGGACATCTGGCGGACCATTGCCGCAGGTGTGGTTGTGCTCCGGAATTCACCACTACACGTGTGCTTAAAAAAGGCAAGGATCAGGCAACGCGAGAAATCATAGAGGCGTTTGCTATAAGCGAGAATGAAAGTAAATGTGTCAGTGTTGCGTCCGTCGCTTTGTCCCACAAAGAGCTTCAGTACCTGAAAGCAAATCTTGCGCATGTAAGGTGGTAACACGTGGGGATATAAGAAAGCATCTCGAATTGTGATGGTGCGCATGCGCTCATGTCCGACGGATTTTGGCTTTTCCATGTTGTTTTTCAGTAATAAATCAGTTGATGTCTAGCGCCCGTCCTGTGTGTGTGTGTTCTGTATTTTTTGTCTTCGTCTGGGTTTATTGCGCTACAAATATGACTACAAGTGACTCAAACCAACTAGCCCGCATCACCGCCTTGACTGCTCTACTTTCAAGTACAAAGGGCCCTGTTCTTCCTTCTTTTCTGTGTGCCAATCCGTCGGTGGCCTTGGTCAACCTTCTTGCCGTCACGACGTGCCGAGCGAGAGTGTGCACTTTCTGCCTGAACAACAGACTGGTTCCACAGGAGGTGCAAGCTGTCTTCGCTCCGTTCCAGGCGTCTGAAAGATATTCCAGGAGAATCACCAAGATGTTGCGCTCCGAACTGTGGCGACAGGTCAGGTTCCTTCAGGTGTGCTTACGCGTGTTCGTTTCTTCGGGTGGTACTGGTGGACGAGAAGGGGACTTTGCGTTTGGTGTTCTTTCTCGCCAAGCTGCTTATGGGTCTGAACTTCTCTGGAAGGCGTACCTGCCGGTGTTGTTATCGTGGAAAATGTCGCGCCAGAAAGGCAGGACAATCACGGGAAAAGTGGAATACCTTGATGTAGAACCACTTCCCCAGGATGTGGAATCTGTACTGAAACATGGTCCGAAATTTGCGAATGAGCCAAAGGAATCCCCTGTAGAAATGCTATCGCTAGTCAGGAAGGTAGCTATTAGTGCAAATGAGCAAGATAAGGGTAGATGTATAGCTGAGGGTGTAGACTGTTTGAATTCTAGGCCTGAAGGCAAGAACAGAAAGCAGCTTCCAGTGAGTAAGTGTGTTGATTATTTGCGAGAAAGCAATCTTGCCCTGTTGATAAGTGATAAAGGAGGGAACGTTCGTGGTTACATCTATGTCATTGTACGGTGAAAAAGCAAAAGAAGCGATCACAAAGAACTTCAAAGCTGCAAATGTTGTTCCAGCAAAGGCTAAAAGACAGGCGCTAGCACTATGTGATAAGTTGAATTTGTGCCGCCTACGCAAGAGTGTACTTGCGGCTAAGAAAGGGTCACTTGAGATTTTTTTCACGGCAAAAACTCATAAAGATGGTGTTCCCTTCCGCTCAATTATCACAGAGAAGGGCACGTGGCAGGTTGAGATTTCTAAGTTCCTCCAGCGACATTTGTCTGGTCTGAAGGTCACAGATCCTTTTTTGGTAAAGAACTCTGAAGAAGTCATCGATTTTTTCCGGAAATTAGGAAGTCCTTCGGAGTCAGTTTTTGCTTTTTCCGTCGATGCCGAGGATCTTTTTTATTCTATTCCTCAAAAAGAAATTCTTAGGGTGGTAAGGGATGCAATCGAGGAGTCGGACCCTTTGAGCTTTCACAGCTCCTCCGGGCTATCGACTGAGAGTTTTTTAGAATTACTATCTTTTTATCTTGCGAATACATATGTCTCTTTTAATGAAAAGGTTTTTATACAGAGGGAGGGTGTTTGTATTGGGTCGAGCATAGCTCCGATTTTAAGTACATTGTTTTTAGCTGATTGTGACAGACGCATTGCAGCGCACATTGACCAGGCTCTCAGAGCAGTAATTTTTAGATATGTTGACGATTACCTGGTGGTGATAAGGGGGGGTAGAGCCTCATGCACGAGAAAAATGTGTCCGGAGTGTTTTAACTGTGTTTAGTGCCTGTGCAAAAGGCCTCAAGTTCACTCATGAAATGCCGGAAGGCGGGAGTATTCAGTTCCTCGATGTGTGTTTTGAAATGCCTGAGAAGCACGTGTGCTGGAGCTACAAACCACGTTCAAAAAAGGATATGCTCAGGTATGATTCGGCCCATTCAAAACTAATAAAAAGGGGGGATCGCTGTCAGCTGCCTTAGGGCGGCCCTCGCAAAGTCATGTGACCACCTTGTCGGGCAAAGTTTGCAGCGCCAAGTAGAACGCCTCGAGAGGGCGGGCTTTTCCAAGGAACTCATTAGTTCTGTGGCCGAAGTCCTCCTAAAGGAGGCCAGGACTGAAGGTGGTGCGCTATCGAGGTCCTCCGGCAAGCCAAGTGCGAGGCCTGTGGCCTTGCCATACATTCACCGCTTCTCCCACCGGCTAAAGAAGGTGGCAGCAAAATGCGGTGTGTCGGTGGTATTCTCTGCTCCAGAGAAGCTGGCCCGTATGTGCCCTGTGGTGAACGGTCGCAAAGAAAAAAGTGCGTGCACCAAAAAGCACGCGACACCGTTCGTACCTTGCGAGCTGGGTGTTGTGTACAAGATACCCCTTTCATGTGGCAGATGCTACATAGGACAAACCGGGCGCTGTCTTAATGACAGATTGCGAGAGCACCGTGCGGCAGTTGATGCGCAGGCAGCGGGGGGACATCTGGCGGACCATTGCCGCAGGTGTGGTTGTGCTCCGGAATTCACCACTACACGTGTGCTTAAAAAAGGCAAGGATCAGGCAACGCGAGAAATCATAGAGGCGTTTGCTATAAGCGAGAATGAAAGTAAATGTGTCAGTGTTGCGTCCGTCGCTTTGTCCCACAAAGAGCTTCAGTACCTGAAAGCAAATCTTGCGCATGTAAGGTGGTAACACGTGGGGATATAAGAAAGCATCTCGAATTGTGATGGTGCGCATGCGCTCATGTCCGACGGATTTTGGCTTTTGCCATGTTGTTTTTCAGTAATAAATCAGTTGATGTCTAGCGCCCGTCCTGTGTGTGTGTGTGTGTTCTGTATTTTTTGTCTTCGTCTGGGTTTATTGCGCTACAAATATGACTACAAGTGACTCAAACCAACTAGCCCGCATCACCGCCTTGACTGTTCGTAATGCCGTCCGGGACAACCTCGTAGTCCAGAGCGCCTAGACGTCGAAGCACTTTGTACAGCCCGAAGTATCGCCGAAGAAGTTTTTCACAAAGTCCGCGTCGGCGTATCGGCGTCCATACCCAAACGCGGTCGCCGGGCTGGTATTCCACGAAGCTTCGCCTAAGATTGTAGCGGCGGCTGTCGGTCGTCTGCTGATTCTTGATTCGTAGGCGGGCGAGTTGTCGGGCTTCCTCGGCGCGCTGTAAGTAGGCGGTAACGTCGATGTTTTCTTCGTCTGTGACGTTCGGTAACATGGCGTCAAGCGTCGTTGCCGGACTCCGTCCGTAGACCAGCTTGTATGGCGTCATCTGCGTCGTCTCTTGTACGGCCGTGTTGTACGCGAAAGTCACGTACGGAAGGATCGCATCCCACGTCTTGTGCTCGACGTCGACGTACATGGCCAGCATGTCGGCGATGGTCTTGTTGAGACGCTCGGTGAGGCCATTGGTCTGTGGGTGGTAGGCGGTGTTCCGGCGGTGGCTTGTCTGGCTGTATCTCAAGATCGCCTGAGTTAGGTCAGCAGTAAACGCCGTACCTCTGTCGGTGATGAGAACCTCTGGGGCGGCATGTCGGAGGACGATGTTCTCAACGAAGAACTTGGCTACCTCGGCGGCACTGCCTTTAGGCAGGGCCTTTGTTTCGGCGTAGCGGGTGAGGCAGTCGGTAGCCACGACGATCCATTTATTTCCGCAAGTCGACGTTGGGAACGGCCCCAGGAGGTCCATCCCGATCTGCTGGAACGGTCGCCGAGGAGGCTCGATCGGCTGAAGGAAGCCTGCTGGTCTCGTGGGCGGTGTCTTCCGTCGCTGACAGTCTCGGCACGTCTTTACGTAGCGGGCGACGTCGGTGGCAAGGCGCGGCCAGAAGTACTTTTCCTGTACCCTTGCGAGCGTGCGGGAAAGTCCGAGGTGTCCGGCCGCCGGGTCGTCGTGTAGTGCCTGGAGGACTTCTGGTCGCAGTGCTGCAGGCATTACGAGAAGGTAGTCGGCTCGAAGTGGCGAGAAATTCTTCTTTATGAGAACGCCGTTTCGCAAGGAAAACGACGCGAGTCCTCGCTTGAATGCCTTTGGAACAATGGCGGTCTTGCCTTCGAGATACTCCACAAGGCCCCTGAATTCCGGGTCGGCTCGCTGTCGTTCGGCGAAGTCGTCGGCACTTATGGTTCCCAAGAAGAAGTCATCCTCCTGGTCATCCTGCGGCGGCGGGTCGACGGGGGCACGAGACAAGCAGTCGGCGTCAGAGTGTTTTCGTCCGGACTTGTAAACGACGGTGACGTCGAATTCTTGAAGCCTTAGACTCCATCTTGCGAGGCGACCTGAAGGGTCCTTCAAGTTAGCTAGCCAACACAAGGCGTGGTGGTCGCTCACAACTTTGAAGGGCCTCCCGTAGAGGTAGGGGTGAAACTTTGACGTAGCCCAGATGATGGCGAGGCACTCCCTTTCTGTTGTGGAATAGTTGGCTTCTGCTTTGGATAGCGACCGGCTAGCATAACTGATAACCGTTTCCACGCCGGCAGTTCTCTGGACAAGAACGGCGCCGAGTCCTACGCTGCTTGCGTCGGTGTGGATTTCCGTGTCGGCGTGTTCGTCAAAATGCGCAAGTATTGGAGGCGTCTGCAGGCGTCGCTTCAATTATTGAAATGCTTCGACTTGCGCCGATCCCCACTTGAATTCCACGTCGTTTTTCGTGAGCTGAGTTAATGGCTCGGCGATGCGTGAAAATTCCTTGACGAAGCGTCTATAATAGGCGCACAAGCCGAGAAATCGGCGTACGGCCTTCTTGTCGGTGGGCGGCGGGAAAGCAGCGATGGCAGCTGTTTTCCGTGGGTCGGGGCGAACTCCAGACTTGCTGATAACGTGACCCAGGAACAGGAGTTCCTCGTATGCGAAGCGGCACTTTTCTGGCTTCAGGGTGAGTCCGGAGGCCTTGATTGGTTGAAGTGCTGCGTCAAGTCGCCGGAGGTGTTCGTCGAAGTCTGAAGCAAACACCCCAGGCAGCACAGCACATTGGCCCAATATTGTTTATACGCTGGCAAACGATGGTCCAATGAAGGGCCAGTCAATCCATTACAAAACCAATGTTGGCGGAGCCAGCCTATAAGGATGCCAAGAATGGTCCATTGTAGCCAGTCAAAATACAATATTTGTACTACCATTGTACAAGGATGGCAACAAAGGGCCGTCATAGCCAGCCAAACTACAATATTGGTTGTGCCATCATACAAGGACGGCAAGAAAGGGCCGTGGTAGCCAGCCAACATGCAATATTGGCACCGCCATTGTATAAGGACGGAAACAAAGGCCCATCATTTCCAGCATACATAACACATTGGCACAGCCATCCTGCAAGGACGGCAACAATCGAATACCGTTGCCAGCCAACGTAAAATATTGGCAGTCATTTCTTAAAGATGGCAAAAACAGTCTGTCGTCGTCAGTCAGCAAACAATACTGGCACTTCGATTACTGCGTTGGCATTCCATTACTGAGTTGGCATTAGTGAGTTGTATTACTGAGTTGACATTCGGTATGGCTCAAAATGCAGGCTCAATAGTTGAACAAAATTTGTTTTACAGATGTTCAGCAATGTAAAATTAAATACGCACCAAGTGCTCAACTCAGTTTTTGAGCTGTTGGAAAGATTTTTAAGAAAAAGGAAACGCAAAAAAGAACAAAATTCAACTTTGCAATGTTTGTTAAAATATAACGTTAATTGTGCGATACAGCCAGCATGTACACCGCAATCGTAAAAAGAACAAAAAACCTTAAACATTGTCTTTGTATTGATTGACGCAGTATATAAATAATAATAGTAATAATAATAATAATAATAATAATTTCGGGTTTTACGTCCCAAAACCACGGTATGATTATGAGAGACGCCACTGTATATAGATAGTGTTGATGAGTTAATAGAACAGAAAAGAATTCTATTTTGTTTCGCAATGGGCGTTTTGCATTGGCTCGACTTTTGTGCGTGCACTCGGAAATTGTTCTGACGGCTTTATTAGCGGCGAACAATCAAAACAGTTCATGTTATTTCAGCCCCACTACGTATTTTTGTGTTTAATACATGACTGGTTAGATTGCAGTATCGTAGCTTTTTTGTGTGCGCGCTACAGCGATGCGCTGTCCAAGACTGCGGTATCGCTCGCGGAATTTCTAAATGAGGGACCAGTTACGTTTGCACTCTCAGCGCTTCACACAAGACGTGTTCACTTCAAATAAATGTTCTCGGTGTTCGGGAGGCCGGAGAAGCAGTGCTGCGCCATGTTTTGCTCAGGAATTTTACGTCCTCTCCTCCCGGCAGTGGGGTAGCATGGTGGCGGCTGGTCATAAAACAATTGTCACTTGACGGCTGCTCCGCCCACGACGGTTCGACAGCGGTTCCGAGCTTTCACTGCCCTTGAAAACGAGGATCGGGGTGTGTGTGTGGGGACGGGGGGGGGGGAGGGTGTTTGGCGGGAGACGACGGGACCGAAGATGCGTACGCGTTTCGGCCTCTTCTGCGGCGGACACTTCCCCTCGTTTGGGCTCCCGGCATCGGCGGCTGCGCGCCCTTCGGCATTCAGTTGGGAGTCATCGGCAAAAAAAATGCACTTGGATGCCGAGACGATGACGTTCTACGGCGCCGCTACAGTGAGAAAGCAGCTGCCGTGTGCATCTTCGGACTTGATTGTTTTGACTTTTGACAAGCCATCCGCAGATGAGAGCCGATGTGTTTTGAAAACTCGCAAACTTTCCGCTGGATATTTGTGTTCGGATCGCGTTCAGTAAGTCCTTTCTTTCCTTTATTGCAAGTTACTTTCCGTGTTTTTCGTATGGGAAATGTGTGCTCAGTATTTTCTCTAGATCGTTTACTTTGTGTATATCCATGTGCTGCGCTTTGTTGTGTGCGTTGAAATTGGTTAGTTAAGTCCTCACCCTTAGCGAAATTGTCAGTGTTTGCGTGTGTTATTTGGTTCCTTTATCGTTTGTTGTGCGCCAGCTAAGCATCCGTTTTTCATTTTTCCTTCACCGCTCGCAGCGACAAAAGGATTTCTGGATTTATAACACTGATATTTTCAATAGTTTCTAAGTTATCGCCTTCTTTCAAGCTGTATCATAGTCACCGTTTAATAAATAAATAGGCCATGTACTTACTGGTAGTTCAAGGCGGATATTAATCACAGTTGTTTCGAATGCCTGTCCAAGCGTAGATGTTCATGCATTCATTTTATACCACAATTCGCTTTTCACTCAATTCCTTTTGAGCCCCGATGTACTTACAGCTCAAATAAGCCCTAACAGAGATGATTTTTGGCTGTGTGTTTGTGAGTGGTGCCCTTTTGTGATTAGTAATATAAGATCGTTATTAAAAGCAATTAGTGTGGGTTCTATACAGCTATTATCTACAAGCAAGCTATCAGTAGAACAAAGCGCGAAATGCGAAATTCTTTTCAAAACTTGCAGTATTTTTACCATATGTACACTGTATAGGTTCAGAATAAACTTCTGTTTGCTCTCAGGATTTCTAGGTGATTATTCCTGCTGCCTACCTAAATGGAAAAGCGTGGACAACACGAATTCATGTACACGCACACAAATCTATTTTATGTTAAACTACACATTCAGTGAAAACGCCAGAAAGATATTGGCGTAGCCTACGAAAAAGGCTGGCAAGAACCGGTGTTAAACGCTGCAAAAGAAAGAATGACGGCGCAGGCAACGAAAAATGCTGGCAAGAAATATTAGAGCTGCCAATATTTACACAATGTTGGCGATACGCACGACGGACAATGTGGGCTTAAGCCATCTTTACCATTATTGGCGATATGTTGGACGTACAATATTGGCCGCAGCCATCTTTGCAAACATTGGGCATTCATTGGCTTCCAATATTGGACCAATGTACATTTAGGTGTAGCAAAACCCCAAAATCCTATGTGGGGCCAATATTTGTGTCAATGCTTGCCAAACTTGGGCCGAGATTGGTCCAATGCCGGTGTGCTGCCTGGGACAGTGACGTCGTCCAGGTACACCAGGCAAGTCTGCCACTTCAATCCTGCCAGTACTGTATCCATAACCCGTTGGAAAGTCGCAGGCGCCGAGCAAAGACCGAAGGGCATGACTTTGAACTCGAAGAGACCGTCTGGTGTTATAAACGCGGTCTTCTCTCGGTCTCTCTCGTCGACCTCAATTTGCCAATAGCCGGTCTTGAGGTCCATCGACGAAAAGTACCTCGCGTTGTGGAGTCGATCCAGGGTGTCGTCTATCCGTGGGAGAGGGTACACGTCCTTCTTCGTTATTTTGTTCAGGCGGCGATAATCGACGCAGAAGCGTAGGGTTCCGTCCTTTTTCTTCACTAACACCACGGGTGACGCCCACGGACTCTTTGAAGGCTGGATGATGTCGTTGCGCAGCATTTCGTCGACTTGGTTCTTTATGGCCTCGCGTTCCCGCGTTGAAACTCTGTACGGGCTCTGACGTAGTGGCCTGGCGCTTTCGTCTGTTATGATGCGGTGTTGTGCGACTGGGGTCTGTCGAACTCTTGACGACGACGAAAAGCAGTCCTTGTATTGCAGGAGCAGGGTTTTCAGCTGTTCTTGTTTATGCGCCGGAAGGCTCGGATTGACGTCGAAAGATAGTTGGTGAGCTTGCTTCGCCGAAACACGTTCGGTAAACTCGGCGAGGGCGAGGGCGTCGCTGGCTTCCCACAATTTCTTCGATGTAGGCGACCGTCGTGCCTTTGCTCACATGCTTGTATTCGTTGCTGAAGTTCGCGAGCATCACTGTTGCTTTCCCTTCACGCAACTCGGCGATGCCTCTTGCGACGCAAATCTGACGGTTTACAAGCAGGTGCTGATCGCCCTTGATGACGCCTTCGAAGTCTGTGGGTTTTTCGGTGCCGACGGGAATGATGACGCTGGAGAGAGGCGGAACGGTGACGTGCTCTTCTATCACGTTCAATGCATGGTACCCCGGCGTCGTCTGGGTAGGCAGCGCTTTTTCTGAAGTTAGTGTTATCGACTCAGACCTTAGGTCGATGACGGCGCCGTGGTCACTTAGGAAGTCCATTTCAAGTATCACATCCCTGGAGCAGTTTTGTAGGATTACAAAGCTCGCAGGATAAGTCCTGTTATTGATGGTGACTCTCGCCGTGCAGACACCAATCGGCGTTATCAGGTGGCCTCCAGCTGTCCGGATTTCGGGTCCACTCCAAGCGGTCTTTACTTTCTTCAGCTTGGTGGCGAATGGCCCACTGACGACGGAATAGTCGGCCCCAGTGTCGACGAGAGCGGTGACGTTGTGGCCGTCGATGAGAACGTCGAGGTGGCTAGTCCGTCGCCTTGCGTTGCGGTTAGGTCGCGGCGTCAAATCACGGCTGCGTCGATTTGTTGCGGTGCTTCCATGCTGCGTCGTCAGGTCTTCGGTCCGCGAGGTTTCGTCGGCAGGGCTTCGTCTGCTTCGCGTCGTGTTCTGCAGGTCTCGTCGCGTTGTCGTCGTCGGCGGCCGCGGAGGATCTTCGGCATTTCGTCGTACAGCAACCGCACCTCCATCGGTTGCTGCCCTTTGTTTCCCTGATACGGGCTAGGCGCTTGCAAGCGTACGCTTACGCTTACGCCCAATGCAAGCTGATAACAACCATCAAATGCACTGAAGTGAGAACACACAGCAAGGGGCACTTTGGCCCGTTATATCTCGTTAACAAAGCGAATGAGGACATATGATATTAAAACCGTGCATTGACTGACATAAGCGCTTTTCGATAAAAAAACTTTCATCAAAATTGAGACCGGGGTTTTTTTTAATTTTGTTTTTTTGAAAATGGGCCTTTTTGAAAAAACTTGCTCTTTTAACTATTTTTTTCTTTTTTTACGCTGCTTGTAGGAAAGCGATCTTTCGCAGAATTATTTCAAAGGCCTTTTTCTATATGTGACACAGTTCTGAAGTTTCTGTGTAAAATAGCAAACGGGCGAAGACGCATCAAACTTAGCAAACATTTTCGATTTGGGCCATGTTTGCCATTTTTTTACATTTTTTCCGCTTGGAGGACAGCATCAAAAAAGCATGGATGTAGTTCACATTATTGCCCATTAAAACCAAGATAAAAAATTTTCGACGCCACATCTATAGCTCACATTAAATTCAGCCGCGAAATCCAAAAATATTGCGGTGAGCAAAAACAAGACGCCCGCGCCGCCACCTTCAAATATTTTTTTTCTCGCACTCGGAGCGTTTTTCGGAAATAAAATTTTCGGTTCTGTGCACTTTGAATGTGCCCGCATAACATATAAAGAACCCAGAAAAAAACAAAAATATCGACCGGGCATGCATGTTCGATCTCTCGTGGAATCACCCTGCTGCGAAATCACTATACTCAGAAATAGACTGCGCATCGAGGCACTGTGAAAGGCTTCAAGATTGAATCAGTGTTTTGAACAAGTGAGCTAGGCAGGCTAGACTCTCCTTGTGTAAAGCCGGAGGACTCGATTAGCATCACTTCTCGGGCCCAATTTGCAATGGTGTAATTGTATTGCCACGCGCGTTTCTTTTACTGTATTCGGTTTCCGCCCACTAAGACTATCAGCAGTACTCGGCGCAGGCCGCGCCTTAGTGTTCCAGAAGCTTCTGGGTTGTAGTAGATCGTTTTGTTAAGATTGCACGCAAGACGCCAACACTCAAGATTATTCCAGAGCTTGCGCGACGACTAGTGATAAGGCTAGAATGTTCGACGCGTGATTTATAAAAGCCGGCGCGTTCCAACGAAGTTCAGATTATCGACGGCCGACGCTCTGTTCGCCGCTCTCAGTGCCAGCGTGTATTGCTTTAGTCTGACCTTCAGTTTCCCGGCCACAAGTTCGGCCAAAATAAAGAGTTTCTTCTCTGACTCGCCGACTGTTGCCTTCGTCGACGTCACGACCACGTGACATCTGGTGGAGGTTATAGTGACATGACTGGTTATAGTGACATGACTTGGTCAAAGATGACCTTAAGCATGACACCGCTATGCCCCTCTTCACAAGCTTCGAGTGAGAGGAATCAAAAGGCAAAAGGGCCTTGTTTGTGCGTGGCGAGTATGACCAGCAATAGTGTTTGCTATCTTTGAAAAACAACTTTAAACCTAAAAACTGCAGAGATGCATTGTCAGGCAATTCAAAAGTAAAGTTCAACTTGGTTGCTGTGGATTTAAAAGAATGAAGAATACGCTTCGCTATCTCTTCTAGGTGTCATGCGGTGTCATGCTTAAGGTCATCTTTGACAAGTCATGTCACCATAACGTCAAAGATAGTTTCTCTTCCCAAGTGAGTCGTCTCCGAATTGTAGGTTTCCCGTAGACGCTACTTCAGGCTGTAGCGCAGAATCACTATTGAAGGACGTTTGCCACCGTAACACGACCGCCGACGAAAAAGAAAATGATGAAAAAGATTCAGAGAAGAGTGAAAGGCGGAAGTTTGAAGTGATGCCGTACATACACAAGGTGTCGCATGGCATTAAAAGGGTGGCGGGAAGATTCGAGGTTGATATGATTTTTTCAGCGCCTCGCAAGTTATCGCGTTTGTGTGCCATGTCTAACGCAAGCTAAATTAACAATGAGAGACGTGATGTTAAGCACAGACGTGCGTATGTACCCTTTACAACTGAAGTGGTCTACGAATTCCCCCTGACCTGTGGAATGGTTTATGTGGGGCAGACCGGAAGGTGCATTAATAAGCGTTTGATGGAGCATGCCAATTCATTAGGAGACGGAAGTGGGAAGCACCTACCAGTGCGTTGTGGCGCATGCGCGCAGGAATGCAAGCCCATCTTTGGTAGCACCAAGGTGCTAGGGCGTGCTAAGAGCCAAAGAGCAAGGGAAATCCTGTTGGCCTCTTGGATAGCAAGACACGGGCCCGATAAGTGCGTCAGCGACACATCTGTGTATCTTTCCAGGAAGGAGCGTGATTTTCTTTTGTAGATAGGAGTCTTGGGGGTGGTGCAATTCTGTCACGTGGTTATGACTGTCACTGCGCACGCGCATTGTTTCATAAGGGTTGCGTATGTGATTTCAATAAACCAGTTGTTAGTCTGCGATCGTCCTGTCCACTTCGTTTCTGGTGTCTCGTCTCTAGCGCAGTTCAATTTTTTACAAAGTTACTGGGCTGAAGACAAGCACTGCACATCCGGAAGGGTGCACGATTGGGTTTAATGGTAGAGCATACTTTAAATATAAACAGAGAGAGCAATAAAAACAAAGGCAAGAGAGGGTTCTGTTCTCTTTCTGCCTGTTAAAACGCTCCCTGTTGAAACTGAACTCATGCTGCAAATCATTTTTCTTGCTACAATAGCTGCTACCCAGGGGCGTAGCCAAAAATTTTTTTCGGAAGGGTGGGGGGGGGGGGCACCTCCTTGATTTCGGGGAGGGCACCTCATTGAAATGGTCATTTTTCGCTCTGTATGCAATGGCGAAAAAAATTTCAGGGAGGGGGGGGGGTGGCACCTACCCGGTGTGCCACTCCCTGGCTACGCCACTGCTGCTACCAAACGCTTTTGATGATCCCCATTGTATTGGTAGAAAAAATATGCACAGTATACCACTACCGAATAACGGTTTATCGTACGCAGTATGTCTGATCAACTGTTACCACAGCGAGTCCCTTTTGTACAAGGAATTACTGTAGATTATAGCATACTTGTTAGCGTAGCATGCGCCAACGAAGCGTAGATATTTGCTTCTTAAAAGGCCTTGCTCTCGATTCTATTTTCAGGCAGCACCCCCTAGATTAATGGCTCGGGCCCCAGTCGGGCCCGATCTGCGGTCGGGCCGGGCCGGGCCAGGTAGGTGAAAATTTTTCCCGGGTTCGGGACGGGCCCGTGTCTCGCTTTTGAGTCACCGGGCCGGGTTCGGGCGGGTAAACTTTAACGAGTGCCGGGCTCGGGCCGGGCCCGGGCCTAGAATCACGGCCCGTGCAGTGCTCTAGTAGACGCCGCTGGCGACCCAAGCGGACGACATCACTTGCAACCCTCCTATATTTTTATATGTAAAGAACTGTTACCTGGATTTATTGGCATGTGTGCCTCTTTTTTTTTATGGTCTCACTGTACTGTCGTGCTTCACTTCTTGGTTTTTTGTTTCTAACATAAGCATGTTGTTTTAATCTTGGGTGTAGGCAACATATTTGGGAGTTGTGATAAATTTCGGTTGGATGTCAGCGCCAGTCCTTGTCTCACCTGCGTTGCTGTGTCTACTTTAACGCTGAGCAGTTTTAAGTATGGAATACCAACTAGCCAACTCCCACACGTTGCTCCGTGCACAGAACCGATGGGGTGCGAACCGCATGCTCTTACGTACTACGTGATGGTGACGAAGTCGAACGTATTTTCGCATAGAACTATCGATCGTGCAGTCATGGAGGTTTGAGCATGTGGTGACTAATACGTGTGTCACATGGGCACTTTCTATCGAAATCAAATTTCTGGGCCGTAATTGACTACGCATCTAGCGCAATTAAGTAAACCGCGTTCAAGAAACTCGGACTCGATCGCCATCTAAATTACATCGTGTCATGCCCATACTATGAAATCGGGGATGGACAGCGGCTTTTCTAAACGACGAAGTGGTTTAAGTACCGTGCATTGAACAGCTCAACCACGGCGAGTTCGATCGAACAAGCGCAAAAACCAGAGCAGGTTGCCGAACGGGTAAGAACGGCCGCGCAAACCGCAAAACTAACTTCCCTAGAAGCGCGCACAGCAAAACTAGCACAACGTACGGACTACCACGATGTTACCACTGCACAAGCACCATAAAAAATAAATATCATGGATCCCACAGAGCACCGAAACAGGTTGATGAGAATCCTAGACATCGTAATGACTATGCAAGCTCAGGCGAACCAGGAAGGACGGCGAACCACAGCACCGGTTCCAAACGCGAACACACACAGGCACCGGCAAGCAATCACAGTGTCCGCGCCCCCGCGCCCACCACATAAACACCGTGCTGGGCCGCTGACGGAACAGATCACACACGCGAAAAATATGCCTTCGTCCAAAAAAAAGCGTCCATAGTCCATAGGTTGCCTGAACCGGCGTTGTAAACTTTCAAAGAAAAGCCGCAAATATTACACAGATCCAAGCCAAGTTGGGTGAAAATAGCATTTCGTTATTTTCACCGGGTCAGAATAAGCTTTCGCTTATTCTCACCAGGTCGTAGCAGTGCCGGCCCAACCCCGCGGACATGCAACAGGAGGCGGCAGAAGGTTCCATTCCCAAGCGGCGCTCCAGTTCCAGAAGGTCGCTCCAGTTCCAGAGGTCGCTCCAGTTCCAGAGGGCGCTCCAGTTCTAGAGGGCGCTCCCGCTCCAGAGGGCGCTCCCGCTCCAGCGGGCGCTCTCAATCCCGAGGGCGTTCCTGCTCTAGGGGCCGATCCAGGTCGAGATCGAAGTCAGCAGTGGATGGCGCCGGACCCACCGACGCGGCGAGGTCAAGATCCAGCTCCAGGCGGCCTGGCAGGAAAATGACCTGGGCTGACATGGTCGGCGACAGCGGCTCCGCACGGACAACTTCAAAGCAAGGTAAGGCACAGCCAGAGCACGTGGCAGATCCACGAATACACACACTAGAAAAGGAAAACAAAGCACTCAAGCAGGAAGTAGCTGAACTCAGGGCAACTCTCGCCAGGCTAGAAGGGCGTCTCTTAAAAAACACACCGCCACCCGTTCCTCAATCATCAGGAACCGTGGTCGCGTCGTATACCCCTCACAAACGCAGGGCCGTCGACATCCAGACAGATGACGACACATCCGACGTAGACGACTTCATGTCTGAAGTCAGCGGGGCTCCCTCTAACGCCTCCGCTAGCGACAGCAAAGCCAAAAAGCGCCGCAAGACGAAGAGTAAGTTCAGCACCTTTCAATCGGCAATCACTGAAATTAAAGAGGCACTCACGCAAATCTGTGGCAGACTCGACCGCCTAGAAAGACCAATCGCTCAACCCAAAGCCACGAGAATAATCCCCACGCCAGACCCAGGGCCCATGTCTTCCCCGAGACCTCAACCTGCGCTGCCCACACACCCCCCAGCCACCAGGACCAATAGGTGAGGTCGACATACAAGGGGTCATAAAACAACACCATGGATAACACACCGCAATTTTTCAAGATCTGGCAATGCAACTGTTATTCATTTAACAAAAAGAAAGCTAACCTAACGCAATTAGTCAGATCATGTAAAGAAAAGCCACACGTGATCATCTTACGAGAGTGCGGGGCGGAAAAGAACATTCAAAACATGTCCTTCTCGGGGTACAGGTTTTCCAGGCCGACCCTGGACCCCGACTTCAAACAAGTCAGGGGAATTGCCACCCTCATCCGCAAAGACGTCAGCTTTATGGAAAGGGACACCCCGACATACAAGAAAGGCCTGGAATCCATGCTAACAGAAATCATTCTGAGTCGAGCCCTTAACGCCCACCTTTACATACTAAACGTCTACAGTTCCCCGACTGACCGACTCAGGAACTTTACCAAACTTCTGACATCGGCCGCGTCGCAAGCCAAGGACAGACCATTGATCGTTGCCGGCGACTTCAATGCGCACAACAACATCTGGGGCTACGCCACCAATGACAGGAAAGGGATTAACCTTGCCGAGTGTGCGGACACCCTCGGCATGAAACTAATCACGGACTCAAGGTTCCCGACACGCAGAGGCAATTCGGTTCAGCGAGACACCACCCCGGACCTGACGTTCCTGGGAAACGCGGAAGGGTCGTGGGACAACCTGCAAGAGGACCTTGGCAGTCACCATTTCATCCTAGAAATCAACGTTCGCATCACACCCGCTCCTCCCAAGACGTACAAGTACGTCGACTGGGACCTTTTCCGAAGCATGAGGGGTAGCGAGGAAAGTCAAGGAGAAACCTTCGAAGACCTCCTGGAAAATCTGAAAAAACTGTGGCTAATGCCACTAAAGAAATAAGCTTGGACCTGGAGGTGCCAGCCATGGACTCCAGACTCGCACACCTCCTGGAGGCGAAGAACGCATTGAGAGAACGCTGGAAACAGCAGAAGCTAAACAGGAGGCTGCGATCTAAACTAACGGAAATAAACAAAAAGATCGAAGAACACTCCAGAAAGCTGAGTGCGCAGCAATGGGACGAGGTTTGTAATGAGGCGGACGGTTAAAATGAGAAGGGGAAGTGGAGCCTTCTCAAGAACCTATTCGCCGACAGCAACAAACCGACCAAGAGCAATGCCCGTATAATGGTTGAAAGGCTCGTCAATCTGCACACGAATGAAGGCACTAGTCTCCGGGACTTTGCTGACACTCTGGCGGACATATACCTGCCGGTAGAGAGGAAATCTGTCCCCTGGGACGACCCGACACGCGAGTACAACGGGACACCTCAACATTCGCTGGATCGTCCTTTCGAGGTCTCTGAGATTGTGCACGCCCTTCACGACCTAAACGGCCGCTCGGCCGCCGGTCCAGATGGACTCGCTAACAAATTGCTCAGAAATCTGGATGACAAAGCCATACAAATCATTACGAGAAAAATCAACGATGTATGAACTGAAGGCCGGGTACCGGATGAATGGCGAACTGCCAATGTAATCCTCATCCCCAAACCCGGAAAACCGCTCCATGCAGAGAATTTGAGACCTATCTCCCTTACTTCGTGCCTCGGGAAGGTCGCCGAACATGCCATTCACAATAGAATTGCACAGCACATTGAAGAAAACAGCCTATTCCGCCACAATCTCATAGGCTTCCGAAAATCACTATCAACGCAAGACGCCATGCTCCTCATCAGGAGCGCCGTCATAGACAATAAATCCAGGGACGTAAAAGGCATCCTGGCGCTCGACCTAACCAAGGCCTTCGACACGGTCAGGCATGAACACATCCTCAACGAAATCTCCACTTTAGATCTCGGAGTAAATTTCCACAACTACGTAAGATCGTTTTTGGCTGACCGAACGGCCACCATCAACATCGGACAAATCAGAAGCCGAAAGCACAAGCTAGGCAACATCGGCACCCCGCAAGGGTCAGTGCTTTCGCCGCTTCTCTTCAACATCGCATTGCACGATCTGTCAAACCAACTCTCGAAAGTCCAGGGGGTAGGACACGCGATTTACGCGGACGATATTAGCATTTGGTCTGCGAGCGGCCCACTAGGCACTCTGGAGCAGAACCTACAGCAAGCGCTGGACACCACAGAAGCTTTCCTTAAAAATACGGGACTGAAGCTGTCTTCCAGCAAATCCGAACTCCTTCTGTGCAAACACGGCCCCAGGAAGGGACAGCCCCTTAGCTCCCTCCCCGTTCACCTACACACCATGGACGGAGGCAGTATCCCCAGGTGTAACACAATCAAGGTCCTGGGTATGGTCATTGGGGCTTACAGCGGTGATAACGTGGAGGTCACTCAAACGCATAGAAAAGAGTGTCCTCAACTTCACCAGGGTCATATCCCGGGTCGCCAGCAGAAGGCACGGCCTGAAAGAGGACAACCTCATGAAAGCATTCCACGCCTTCCTCATCAGCCACGTAACGTACGCCGCCCCTTTCCTCAACTGGAAGAAGACGGAGCTCAACAAAATCGATACACTAATTAGAACAGGATTGAAAAGGGTCCTGAGCCTCCCTCGAAACACTAGTACGGAACGACTGCTCCAACTGGGCATGCACAATACAGCTACCGAACTCTTTGAGGCACAGCGGCACGCCCAAATTAGTCGCCTCTCACTCTCAAGGGCGGGCAACGAGATCTTGTTAGAAGCCGGCATTCAGCCCCTCTTCATGCCGCCAGAGAAGTCACAACTTTGCACAAACGCCACGAAAGCGATAACAGTTGATCCGATTCCCAGAAACATACACCCGACCCACAACGAAGGACGGAGAAAAGCGAGAGCCAAGACCATACTCGCCAAGATCATGCGCAACGAAACGCAAGTCCTCTTTGTTGACGCTGCAAGATATTGGAATCGAGGCGCCTACGCAGTCTCCGTGGTGGACGCCCATGGCACGCTCGTCAACGCAGCCACGGTAGTTACCAACTTCACCCACGAAGCAGAAGAAATGGCCATTGCGGTGGCCCTTCGAAGCTGCACGGGAGCCTCTGTCATTTACTCGGACTCCAGAACAGCTATAAGAACTTTTTCGGCGGCCCTCGTCTCTTCGAAGGCAGCTACGGATGTCAATAAGCTCTTCTACCAAGATAGGGGAGAAGAAAATTTCCCGTCCTCACACATCACATGGTTCCCGGCTCACATGGGAAACATTTCCGGATCTTCTGACTGCAACCCAAACGAGCGGGCACACCAACTGGCGCGAGAGCTCACTTTCCGCGCCTGCGGTCCACCCCCCTCGCTTCACTGCAGCCTGCAGAAACCTCGACAACAAAGACCCGCTCGTGTCATACCATGAACTCACCTCTCATCACAGATTAGGACGTCGAAATTTTCCTCCTCCTCACACAAAGCTCAACAGAGCACAAGCAATCACTTACAGACAGTTGCAGACCCGAACATACATCACACCAACGACACTAAGCAGGATCAATCCCGACTTTCCTACTGTATGCCCACACTGTGGCCACGAATATAACAATATCGAACACATGCTCTGGCTGTGCCTTGCCAACGCGGGCACAGACTTTTCTGACCAGTCCTCCTGGGACTCAGCGCTTAGAAGCACAGAGCTCATCGCTCAGCAAAAGGCTGTCCAGAGGGCCCGAGCCGTCGCCGAAGGACTCTGTCTACCGGCCCCGACCTGGGTGGAGCCACCGGATTGATTGGCGGTGCCTTCGGCACCGCTTTCTTTCTCCTTAGGACCTCAATAAAGTTCCTACTCACTCACTCTCGACTTAGATAAATCGCTTCGCGAGGGAAATAAAAGGTGCTTATATTCTGGAGAAGCTGTCAATACAGGGTCTGATAAACTTTTTCTGAATGTTAGTGAGCGAAATCTTGCCATTGTGATGTGAGCTGTTAGCGGGGAAATCCGAATTATAGGTGCCAATAGCGCCGCCTTTGCTAAAGAGTCAGCCATTTCGTTTAACAACAAGCCTTTGTGGCCTGGTACCCAAATTAAGTGAATACATTGAAGGTGAGCAGGAACTAGTACTTTAAGGAGCTTTAGTACAGGCGTTTCAGCAGATGCAGAAAGAGAAGTGCACACAGATAATGAATCACTGATAACTGCAACTACTGTAATTGAGATACGTAACTTGCGTAAACTAATATTATGGCCATAAATTCAGCTAGAAAAACAGGAATGAAATCCGGCAGTCGTAATGAAAATGACCACTCAAAGTTCAGGGCAAAATATTCCTACGCCGGATCTTTCCTCAGATTGCGATGTATCTGTTGCAATAACCACATTCGTTGGCAGAGTATTTAGATGCTCTTGTAACAGTCCATTTAAAATGCCGTGAGGTAGTAATTTCGCATGGTTCGGAAAAATATCGTGGTAGACAATTTCTATGGAGTTAGGTTGCCTAGTCAAAGGAAGGATATCGCGAATTCGTACATTTAGGGAGTCAAGTAATGTTTGAACATATATGATCTGGGGCTTGCGGAATCTGGGCCAGTGCTCGGAGAAAAATACCTCGGCATTAGAGATGAAAACTATTTGAGTACGATTAGTAAGCGATTCGTACAGCCTTAAGAAAGCCTGCACCGTAAGTAGGTTGAATCGGCATAAAAGGGGTGGTGTTCGCGCTTCCAGATATAATACATCATTTGCCAAATATTTTGGAAGGCCTAAGCACAGCCGTAAAGCCTCTCGCTCTAATAGGACTAGTGGCCGAAGCTTGTATGCTGGCGCACCGGAAAAAAATTACACCATCTCCCGCTAAAGGGAACCATGTGTAGATGTGAAGCAGCGGGCGCTAACGCTTACACTGGCGGCGGCGTTGACGCTGGCGCTCATCGCAGCGTTGCGCAGGAGAGAAAACTAGGGAGGCGCAAAGCGCGCAGTGATGGAGCGGTGTTTCCTACTGGAACATGTCAATCGCTGCTAATGAGCAGCGAGATTCAGAAGACTCCGACTGGACACAGAGACCCGCAGTCCGCTTTTAGTTAACGCGCACGCTGCAAATTTTTATTGTTCAACAACGCACAGGAGAAATCTCCCACCGGCACCACCTTGCAGGTCGAAATCCATTGCCATATATACGGAGTGGCCAGTGAACGGTTGTGCAGCGCGAGCAGTCGGTTTTTTCTACCAAGAAACTCGCTAGCAGACGCTGCCTGCGTCGGCGTCGCGAGGCGAGAGAGGGGGGAGCGTAGGAGAGGAGAGAGAGGAGGGGACGCGCAGTGGGAGTGTGGACGCCGCGGGCAAGGATGCCTAGAGGAGAGAGGGGAGAGCGTAGGAGGGGAGAGAGGAGGGGAGAGGGAGGGAGGCGCGTGCGCAGTGAGGGTGTGGTTGCCGCGGGGAGGGATGCCTAGAGGAGAGAGAGGGGGGAAAGGAGGTTTTTTTTATTTTTTAGAGGGTTTGCGCATGCGCAGTAAGGGATCCCTACTGAAAAAACCCGCATGCCGTAATACGGAAAACATACGGATTCCGCATATTTTCCGTATAAAATATATGGATTTTGTGCGGACGTATACTGATGCTTACGGAAATTATAAGGAACCATGTCCAGGAATTAGGGACATCGCCGAACAGCGCCTCTAGCGGTCGCCCTTGGAAACATGCGCGTTTTCTATGGGAGAGCGTCGTTTTTCGCGAATAACTAATGGTAGAAGCCATCTTTCACTAAGTTCCCGAGGAAATAGGCTCTACGTAACCATCCCGACATGTCATGGAAGCAGCAACATTATTTACGTCCAAAAACCCGTTCCAAATTGCGGGCGAAGTTTTAAGTATGGGAGCCTATGGAAACGGTCAAATTTAGGAGGGTTTTCTGGCCACAAAAATGCGATTTGCGACGAAACAGTAGCATCGATTGGTAAGTTCCCGGGGATTTATCAACTTCGATGACTCAGCTATCACCTGGTTGCAGCAGCAACTCTTCGAATGGCGAAAAAGTTGTTCCAAAACCGCAGTTTTCATAACAAGGTCGCGGAATTCATTGTGGCAGATATATAAACTGGGTTTTCGTCCGCAGAAACGCGTTGAAGCGATAGCCGAGCGCGTTGGACGACGAGAGATCAAAATCGCTGATAACGCAACCGCGAGTTCGCAGGTTCGATCCCGGCTGCGGTGTCCTTTTTTTTTCTCGCTTAGTCTCGATGCCTTTCGCCAGATGGCATGCGACGAAATGTAAGTCATTTAGTTTCGGTTCTTGTTTTTGTTACTTTCTATCCGCACCAAAGTTATCCTGCAAAAAATAACTGGTTTCATGGTATCGTACAATACTAAAATGCTTCTAAGCGCCTTTCTCGTTTAGATATAAAGTATCCAGTCAATAAACAGAAAAACGCAGATAACAGGTTTATAAAGTTGGTTTCTTAAGCTAAATGTTCATGGAGATATTATGAATATTTTTGCCTCTGCAGCTATGCATAGGAAAGAAGTATTTTTGCGACTCTTGTGCTGCCTGAAACGTATGAAACAAATGTTTAGCGTCGATTGTGTGGAATTAAAAGACACAAAAGTATACAAGTTTCCAGCAATCGCAGTTGTAGTATTCGTACAATGAAATACAGCTGAAGCTATTTGACAGAGTGTATTTGCGTTATATCAAAGCGGAATTTCTTGCGTAAACCATCATGGTCATCGATTCTGAAATACGTTGCAATAACGAATTCGTATTGCTTGTTCGTCGATAATGTCGCGGCATTTTTACAGGAGGAAGCAAGTCATGTTAAGTTTCTTGCAGACCCCGTGGATAAAAAGTTTTCTGTTAACATATTTGTCAAAGAAGATGGCTGGGCATTTTATGAACTTTACACGTTCTAGCGCTGGTTTGATTAGTGCAAGAGAACGGGAATTCTCCTCTACAGCTTTACGCGGTGAATTAAAAACATTATATTTGATTTTTAGAGCGTAAACTCTCTGACGCTATATCTTCCAAGTTCATTCGTCGCGTCTCATTGACCTTCAGCCGCCGGAGCTCTAGCGTGGCAGGCGTGACGTCACACCACGTGGTCCGCTGGCCAGAGGCCTCGCAGCTGCGCAATGGTGGCTAGCCACCATAGCGGCGCTGGCTCGGAGCCTCACTGCTGCGGTACCACATGACCAGGCGAATGTTCAAAGCTGCTTCGCCAGCGCTTGGTCCTGCAATGTATGGCACGTGGGCTGGGATCGTCCGTGCATGCGCTTGAGCGGAAGCGACAGGCTGAATGCACTCATCCATTACACATAGCTATGAGGCAGGCTGTGAAATCTTAAGCAAAGTGAAAGTTGCCAGCTCAAAAACATCGCAGCCAAGAGAGGCCAAAGTAGCACGTTACGGAGACGCTTAGCAAGCGCGGACGCGTGCCGAGGTCAAAGCTACTGCCGCCCCCGCCGTGGTTAATCAACACGAACAATTACAAACTGAAGAAGAAGCCCAACTTTAACGAAACACTGCGTCTATAATCTTTGGGAAACAAAGCCAAACCCACGTTTCGCTCGCGATAGATATGTTTTACAAGAGTTTAGCACACCCATTTTTCTTTCTGTATTTGGCGCTAGCTTTTTTGAACAGAACGATTTGTGGATGTCCTTGCACTCATTATTCGCACAAATTAGGTTTTGAACCGGAAAGTCTGCGATGCATTTCAGAGTTCCGTCCAGCATACATAAATACTCGAACTTTTAAGTGCGGTGCACTTTAGGGTGGCAGGCTGTCGTACGCTGTCGTTGTCGCTTGGCGTAACTCAGGCAGAACCACATATAGCATAGCCAGCTGTAGCATACTGAGCGCGCGCTTCGCGCCAAAGAGAAGTTTGCTTCCTCTTGTTCTTCGAGTGCCATGATGATGATTTTAACGCGTCTTCTTCCTCCTGTTCCTTGAGCGCCTTGATGATTATACGCGTATCAACGCAGGCAGAACGACATATACCATAGCCAGCTGCCGCATATTGAGCGAGCGCTCACGCAAGGAGGGTCTTCTTTCTCTTGTCCTTCGAGCGCCTAAAGTGCGGACATTACTGTTATGGCTGGGGAAATACGACAACACAAGGCACATATAAAAATTGAAAGAGGAAGCAAGCGAGAAATAGAGTGAGAGAAAGAAAGGGAAAAAAATGGATGAAAAATATAAATAAAGAGAAAAAACACAGAAAAAACTGGAAAAATGAACAAGAAAGAAAGAGAGGAGCAAGGAAAGAAAAAACGAGAGAGAAACAAAGAAGGCTGCCCAACTCCGCAGTTCACACTCCCTTCAGGCCCATGGCACCAATAGGGCGAAGCTGCCTTAATTTTTTTTTTAACACGAAAGCGTTTTATGCCGGGGTCCACCAACATTTCAGTGACGTATTTGCGTCACGGAAATGACGCTGAGAAAATGTACAGGATCAGATGTTAAGGAAAAAAGTTCTGTCAACGGGAGTCGAACCCGCGACCTCTCGGTTCGCAACAACTGATGCCGGGCACGATATCCACTGCGCCACGGCAATTTTTATTTTCTGTATTGCACCGCGCCACGGTCACACACTCCAGAGTCTTTACAAACGGGCCTTTTATATTTCTCACTTTCCTTTCACAGTGCTTTTGGTCGGCGGGGTTGTGGCGCTTTCTGGTAGTGGTAAACAGAAGTAGTGCATCATGACTAGGGCTTCCGCGATCAGATCCTGCAATGCGTCGTTGCTGCGCGTCCGTCGCAATTTTGTCAACGTCTGAATACACTACGAGGTGGCGACCTTAGCCTAAGCGTCGGCGTCGCTCATAGCATCTATCTATACTAAAAATCCATACCAAAAGTATCCATCCGTACCAAAAAGTTCTGCGACGCGCGCCTACCTCGCCTCGCTGTAATACCGCGCTCCCACTTACGCTCGCCGAGAGAGACACAAAAATTTTTATTAAAAGAATCAGTCAGTCACGTCAGGCATTGCGCGACGCCCCTAGCCGTCTGCAGGAATCCCTTGAGACACGGCAGCATCAAGGGCTTGACTAATGAGTGTTGCTGGACGTTGGGGTCTTGGCTACGCAGCAGAGCCTCCCAGGGTTCTAGAGTGTGTGAACCATCGTATTGACTCGAACATGTCCACACCATGTGGGCCAAATTTGCTGCTTAACTGCAACATTTGCACTGTGGCCGCAAAACTTCTGGGTGCCACTTGCTTTAGAGTACGGGGTTTGGAAAGATCCCTGTCTGAAGAAAAATCGTGGCCGGGCTACCGAGCACACACGACGTGCGTTACGTTTGTATTTAGTCCAGCCGTGGCGTTCAATAACTCTTTAACGTGCAGCGGCATTTCGACCTTATCCTGCGTTCATTCAGCGACGTTCTTGGGGCTGTCACACAGCTTTTTCTGTTTACACTCTCACCGTTAGCTACTACAGCTACCACAAGGGTTTGTTTAAACATTGATAATGAACGTTAGTCCAAGGGATAAAGATGTACCACCAAGCGTCAACGCGGATGCATCCACGTTAAACGGTGCTATAGCTGCGAAAGAGCACTACACATTGTGCAAGCTCTCTTACATCAATGTACAGTAAGCATTAAATTACTTCTGGAAGGACACGTTTTACTTTCCTGTTATACCGAATCCTATGCTGGAGGGATCAGCCATGTTTATTTTTTGTTTACTGAACGGAAAAAGTGGTTAGTATTTAATGGGAACAATATTGGTCCAAGAGCCGAGCCTTGGGGTACAGCTGTAGTTATTTCGTAAAACTCAGTCTGGGTATAGGCTATTTCCACTGTCTATTCCCTTTGTAATGGGTAACTTTTGAAGAAATGGACGCACGTCCCACGAAAGCCGTAACGTTATAATTCATTCAATATTATGCTAGGGACACCAGTTCCAAACGGATTTTTACATAGAGAAATATACGTGTAACACTTTTATGGTTAATAAAGCAATAATGGATAAGCTAAGTAAAAAACAGCTCTGTCAATTGGCCGATACGTTTTCTAATCTCATATTGGCAGATCATTATATATGAGCGTATGTACTAAGGGTGCGATACCCAGTGTTTTCCTTCAACACATGAATCACGTAAATATATCATGAAATTTTGAGCTACACATATCCTACATTTGTGCTGCGAAGATTGTCGTCCCTGTCTTCCGAAGACGCACTGTAGGCTGTCTCTGGTGCGAACTGCGTATACGCTACGCTTTCACGCCTTGCACTGCAGCATTTCAAAGGAGGTTAGCGCTAAACAGGGTTGCGTGACGTTTGAGCATTCTGTCCCAATTTCATCATGTTGTACCTGACTTGACGTTTGCAACACTGGCGACGAAAATATGGGTGGGAGCCTATAAACATTTTATGGACTGATCAAATGATTTGCTGTACTTCGTTTGCGGCGACGCTATTCAAACTGAATAACATCGCCCCTGTTCTATATTCCAGTGAGTCGATGAGTCTGTAGAAGAATTGAGTGTTTTTGTTAAACAGAGCAGGGATAGCTTAGTAGGTTCTTGCTTTTGTCGCCTATTAGCATGCTTCGCCTTGCTTATCATATGGTAGCTTGCGGCGATCGTGGCAGTTTGCAACAGGGTGACGAAGAAAGCAGACGACTCGAACACTGTGGGAAGGCTAGCCTCCAAGCTTGCCCCGCTACTCGAACGCTCCTGGAACATGGTCATGGTCCACAGTATTCTGATCTAAGAAAACTGCCCCCCACCTGCGAAGGTTGTCACCTGTTCCGAATAATGTTTATTTTCCTATGTCCCTCATTCTCGGCGAAGAAGCATTCACAGAGAGTTGTCCACGTGGACGAATGGTACATAATTACACTACAACTGAATGTACTTATTATACGCATATCAATCCATCTCGTTAGTAGCCGCTGGTAAATTGACCGGCACGCTGCCATCATGAATACTGCTCAGAATTATTCACCGTTCGGCTATCAGCGGCGAGTTTTCGCAGATTTGGGATCTCGCGTGTGAAGCAGGCGATCTTAGAGCACATTACGAATTTTGACCAATTTCGAAATACCGATGGACAAAAATTTGCAGTATTGAAATTACTTTATTCGCTAACGTTATACGTAGTCATGCATAAGTCGCTATTACACGATGGGTCATTTTCGCTGCATTTGTTGCTTCGCGTTAGGAGCAGGTGCTGTGGGCATGACCCACAAAAATTCGACCAATCATAAGCAGCTAGCGACCGATGCGGAAGCGAAGCGGGGTAGGTTAGTGTTATAATCGCCCACATATATCCAAATAAAATTTAAACTTACACCATTTGCATAGGGTTATTTAATTGGAAGGACAGGAGAGGGAGCAGCAAGGAGACATTTGCCCACTTTTCCCTTTTCCCCTCTGTCAAAAGTAGGAGGGCAAAAAACGACACCTAGTATGTTATTCGTAGTCATCCATATTCTTATACAGCGCGCTCAATGTGGTTTCCATTAAAATGACTCGAATGAACGTGCTCCTCTTCCCCACCAAGGCCTTAAATTAGATAACTTTTACAGTAAAAAAAAAAAAAAAAAGCAGTCGTCTTATTCTTAGGGCTTCTCACAAGTACTTTGCCTTGTAAACCACATGTTTTCTTTAAAATATGAGAACTGGACATATTAGAGGTATAGTACAAGCTTCGTTCGCTTTTAATTTACAACGCCGAACTCGGACTATAATGTTTGCCGATGGAATGCCCAGATTTAAAACAGGTTAAATGTGGTGCGCACCGGGTAAGCATATTGGAATTTTTTTTGCGGAGCTGTTGGCTGGCTTCTGGCCAAATAGTGCGTGCGTTTAGAGGGTGTGTACAAAAAAGTCTCTTCGACAAAATTGAATCTGAGTACAAGGGGAGAGTGCTGGGTGAGGTGCGAAGGGCGCTGACGAGAGAAGGGCCAGGTGCCCGTAGGCCTGCCATGCAACTGGACGTGTGTTTGTCGCGTACCTCTACTGTCGCAGTGAATCACACGTGCGTCTGCGAGGGTCATTCTCAATCCGACATTGTCACCTTTATTTAGCGGCAGTGGTACGCCCGAGGAACAAGGAGCTTACGAGGAAAGACGCCGACAGCAGCGAGAAAGAACGCGCCTGAGACGCCGAGTGTAATCGACGACGGCGACAACGCTGCCGATCGTTTCGCCGGGGTCAAAGCGAGGTTTCGGGGAGTCTTTCTTCGGCATAAGGGAAGGAGGGGGGACTTAAAACGATGGCGCGATGCTTCTTGTCCCTGATGGTGATGGCATCCCGTGCAGCGATATCGCGGTGCTGTACCACACAGCTACGTTGGTCGCACAACTTCACAGAGTAGAATGGCTCTGAATTTTCTGTTTCTAATATTCATTGACAAGATCGCAGGCAGTGATTACAAGGTTAAATTTACAATCCATGCAGATAACACCAGGTTATACTTTCGTGGGAATCATAATAGGGATATTGTAAGAAGAGCTAATGAGACCCTAATTTCTGCAATTTGTCTTCATCCTAACAACTTAAAATTACCATACCGAAACTCAGGAAAGAAGTGGAAATTTAAGGGCTCGATTTGCTTTGTTAGACACAATATTAATCAGAACTTACAGGCATTGATGCCATGGAAAGTACAGAAGATGCTAATAGTAGTAATTTTACATTTTAATGTAAATATGAAGAAAGAAAAGAGGACGGAAAGATAACTTGCCGCTGGCAGGGACCGAACCTGCGACCTTCGATAACGCGTCCGATGCTCTACCAACTGAGCTACAGAGACGGTCATCCCCCCGTACATTTTATGGGGTATATACAGATTTTAGTCATTTTGGAGATAGGTATACACATGTTGAGAAACGACCTGTTTATGAGATATTGAAACGTTTTCTTTCTTTTTTTTTTTTCTCAAATGGCAACGCTTGCTGACAACTTGCCACCGCTGTACCATCTTCTCTGCCCCGGCCCTTGCGGGGCTAAATTGCGTGAATGCGGCCCGCTGATGGAAGTGAGTTTGAGACCCCTGCTTTAAAGACTCACCGATAGGCGCGTCATAAAAGTAATAATTGGGTCCTAGCGAGGGACCTTTTAAGAAACATTACTATGTAAAAATCTAAGCACGCGGAAAGAAACAATGACGCAAGTAGCAGCAAGGAAGCCAGACGAGCGCCAACTTCAATCTCGCTTGTACGCGTTCCTGGTTCTAAATGAAACTGGCCGAAATAGCCGGGTCTCAAACCAAGACCTGCTGCCGTTGTGCAGACCGCATAGACAGTGCAATGAACAGGCGGGTTTTACGGTCGCGTACATCCAAATATTATCGGGGGTTTTACATCACAAAACCACGATATGATTTTGAGGGACGCCATTGTGGAGGACTCCGGAAATTACGATCATCTGGTGTTCTTTAGCGTGCACTGTCATCGCACATATAGCATTTCGCCTGCATCGAAATGCGACCGCCGCCTCTGGGATCGAACACGCAACTTTCAGGTCGGAACCCGAGCACTGTAACCGCCACAACACCGCGGCGGATGGTCGTATATATGACTATACTTGGTTTTATTACGCTTTCACGAACAGTTAGCCAAGAGGCGAAGACGAGCTGTATACCATGTACATAATGAAAATATTATTTCGGTCTTATTTTATTATGTGCGCTAGAAACGTAAAAAAGCGTTGTTTAAATTAAAGCGTCTTATTCAAAATTCTTAATTCCAGAAGGTAATTGAGCAATCTCGCGCTTGTCATGAATTTCGGCCTTTATTTCTGCTCCTCCTCGAGCTCTAAAAAAATGTTGTCACTGGCAGTGAATACCGCACGGCCTGTTGCATTCACGCTATAGCGCAAAATAATTAATTTGTAAAGTGACGCCAACAAATATCAGGGACGTCATGTTTGTTTCTGCATAATGTCAAACCATCGCCATTGGTATTTCCTTGAAATTAGCGTTTTTATATGAAGAAAACGGCAGCGACGAAAGGACGTCCTTACTTTCTCCAAGATACCGGCGGGGGCCGACGACCGCAAAATCGGACGAAATATATTGAAAAGGACGAGAGGAAGGGCCGCACACCCTTTCGATATTCAGTGTTTTCCAAGCACAGCCAAGTGAGTTGTGTACACGCATTCGTTGAAAAAGAACTGCTGATTCACTTTCGAGCATCCAGCCGACCGCCTGCCGTACGCCTAGCTCTTATCAGTCAGCGATCACGGTTCGCTCTCGGTGGCGATAGTCGATATTTTTTTTATGTATGTATTGTCGTTTTGTCTGCCCCGCGGCCTGCGTCACGGCGCCAGTTTTGAAAGTTGAAGGTCTGTACGCCACGTGGTGTAAAAAACGGTGAACTAAAAGCGATGTCCCGAATTCCTGGGTATGATACGGAAGTATCATATGGTACATAAGGAATTCCGTATGGGCGTACGGATGTACCCATAAGGAACATGCGGATGCCGTATCTGTTATGCGGATATACTCATACGGCGATACGGAATATACGGAAAGTATGATACGGAACATGCGGAAACCGCAAGGGATACGGAAAGAACAAACGGAATCCGTATGTGCTATGCGGAAAGATCCACGTGGCAATAAGTAGTATACGGAAAGCATGGTGTTCTACGTGAAACCATGACCATAGGCGAGCGCACGGGGGGGGGGGGCTCCTTCTCTTTCTTGTCACTTAGGGGGGGAGGGGCCGCCCTCCCTCATAGCCTCCTCTATATTTCCGTGCCCGTCAAACGCTCCCTCGGCGACCGTCGTCTTTCCCTCTCACCCACCATGGTATTACGCTACATTCCACCGCGGCGCGGCGCCACCTACGTTGGGCTTGTCTTTCGTGGCTTGAGGCGCTCCTGCCAGTGTATCGGTCGCTGCCACGTGTAAGCATTGCGCTTGCGACGTTTCCCTGCTGCTGCGATTCTTTACTGATATACCCACATCACGGGACAAGTTATCTCGACCCTTCAGTGGCAGTTGGTGTCTTGCTCAGGCCTGGTCTGGGCGAACACTGGTGACAGCAACCGCGGTTTCTGTGCTCACCTCATTGCCATCACTCGGACCTGCGCGTGCCTCTCCTACAAGTTTATGCGGATACCTGACGCCAGTGCTGAAGCGGCTGCCCCTGCCCTTCGCAACCAGCTAGGCGTTGGATGTCCTGTGGTTGTGCGGCAGTGAATTCAGACGCCCGTCGGCTAGCTGTTGCCTACATTGCAACCAAACGGTGACACGTGTGTGTGTGTGTGTGTGTGTGTGTGTGTGTGTGTGTGTGTGTGTGTGTGTGTGTGTGTGTGTGTGTGTGTGTGTGTGTGTGTGTGTGTGTGTGTGTGTGTGTGTGTGTGTGTGTGTGTGTGCGCCTGCAAGAAATGTTTATAATCTGCAGGATCTCGTAACGCCTTGGCAACCCGGAGGTGGATGACGCGATCTGCCACAATTAACGCTAGTTACATCGGAGAACCACCTGTGTTTGTGTCACCATGGACTGTGCTTGCTCCACCACGTTTCCCGCTTGCTTGGCATTACAGCTTCGAAGGTTTACCCGCCAGTGAGAATGCCATGCCTTCATTGCAGTTAAGGATGGCGGGTCAATGCGATTACCTCGCAACGGCAGGACCTGTGTGAGAGATTGTGCTGTTTCTACAGCCTCATAATATTGAGCATGGTCAGTGGTGGCAGACGTGAAGAAGTGCGTGTGTGGTGGTGCGTGCCAGTACAGTGGTGTCGTGTCGTTTCGCATACAGTGCACATTGTTTGTTCTTATTCTGCATACGTAGGTACGCGTGCAGAATAAAGGTTCAGTTTTATTGCCAGTGTGAATGCCAGGCCTTCATTGTAGATAAGGGTGGCAGATTAGTGCCATTCCGTTTGCAGTGCCGCGTGAGATCTGCTGCTGTTCCGACATTCTCGTCATATCTGGCGTGGTCAATGGCGGCAAGTGTGATCAAGTGCATGTGTTGTGGCGTGTGCCAGGGTGTCGTGTCATCTGACAGTACATTGTTTTGCTTATTCTGATTGGTGTGTGCCCGGGTGTCGTGTCGCCTGACAGTGCTCATTGTTTATGCTTACTCTGCGTGTGAGAACTGCCACTGTTTCTACATTCTCGACACATGGAACATAACCAGTGGTGGCAGACGTGAACAAGTGTATGTGTGTGGTGTGTGCCAGGGTGTCGTCTTGTCTGACAGTGCGCATTGTTTGTGGTTATTCTGCGTGGTGCATGCGAGGGTGTTGTCATTTGACAGTGCACATTGTTTAGGCTTGTTCTGCGCGTACATGTGCAGAATAAACATTATTCAGTTTACTTTGATCTCTCGATTAAGCTGTCCTCCAACAAGTTCTGACTTAATGGAAGACCTTGTCTGCATTGTATGGACTCGCTAAACCAAAATCACTATGGTATTATGGCATCCATAATACCACATTTCCGTATATATGGAAGCCGTATATACGGAGGATACGGATCCGTATAATCCATATATATGGATTATGTGGATCCGTATCATGCGGATCCGTACCATACGGATCCGTACCATGCGGATCCGTAGTACCATAATTCCATATATATGGATCCGTATCTTCCGTACATACGGATTTTTTCACTAGGGATGTCACGCCGCACACCGGATTAAGCTCCTCCATAAGATGCTTCACATCTAAAAGAACACAGCCGAATTCTAATACTGGTCGTACATACATGCTGCAACCCATTACAAAAGCCTCAGGCATAATTCTTCATCGTCGTCAGCCACAGCATCAACAAAGTGCACATAATGCCTCACAAGTGTGTAGCGGCTACCACGCTTCTCCGGCGAATGACGAATAATGACATTGTGGACGCTTTCCCGCTACACAAAAATTACGATGATTTATGGCGTAGTGGGTACCATGTAAGTGTTCTTGTTGTAGCTGCCCTAAGAGTGTTTAAAAAAAGGCTCTAGAAAGGACGCTCTTGCAGCTTTCGCTGTGACTGTGCTGCGCGTCCCACGCAGGCCTGGCATTTTTTTTTTTTGCGCATGCATTTCGAGCACCGGCATGGCTCAGTTGTAGATTCCTGGGCTGGCACGGGAGTGGACCCAGATTCTAACCCCGTTTAATCCCGGATTTTTTAAAGACGATAGTCTTTCTTGGGATACTTAAACGCAAAAATTTTGGTCTGTCTGTCTGTCTGTCTGTCTATCTGTCTGTCCGTGACCCGATTCAGCTAGCTACAGGGCCAAAGTTTAACTAATTTCTGAACGCCCAGCCATCTTGAACTGGTATTTGCTTTCATACTTGGGAACATATTCGATCAAAAAGCAAATACTACGCATACCTGAGGCATATGTAAGTGTCCGGTCGTGTGTTCTTTTATTAGAAAATACACAGATACGTAATTCTAAAGACCCTAGTGTCTTTTAGGCTGTGCTGAAAATGCGAAGCTGTGCATAAACTGCGACGCTTTGCACGAAAAAGCGCTTTGCCGACGATAAAGTCCAGCCGCTGGCAGTGACCCTTGGTTGAGCACAAGCTCATGTTTTTCGATGGCGTCCATATCTCCCGCAGCGCCGCCTCTATTTTATCAATGCCAGCCAGATGCGGCCAATTCAACGTAGAGTAGGCGCTGTCTGAGGCAAGGCAAAACATAGGAGTACGGCCGGCACAAGACTATCGTCTTTCGACGATATTTGCAGCGAAGCACGCAGATACGCGGCCAATTTTTTCCTTTCGTTCCTTTTTTATTTCGTGCGATAGCGGTTACGGACACCGGCGGCAGCGGCGGCGGACAACTACAGCACCCTTGTTGTGATCTCATAACAGCTTTCTCTGTATGCACCCGACGATAGCAGTACATGCTATCGTCGGGTGCATGTTTGCTGAACAAGAAACAACCGATATTTTATGGTGCTACACATAGAACATACTCCTCGATCGACCTTTCCCTCTGTCCATCTGCTATCCTTCACTCGTGCCATATTTACACTGGAAGATGATCAACAGTCCTTCTAACAAAGATTCCAGTAGATCCGCAAGCAACTGAAAAGCAGGAGAGCCCTACGTTTTCCAAGAAATTGAAACTGTCTAAAGCGAATTGTTCAGCGTTCCATGAGCTTTCATCGCTAGCTGTTATAAAGTGCTATAGAACGCCTCGATGTTGGCGCAGCATTTTTCCCGAAACACATCATATGCGTCATGTATGAATCAATCCCAAGGTGTCTTTGCAGAAGAGCCACCGCAAAGCAGTGGCGGAATAGGGCATGTAAAAAGTAAAAAAAAAGAGAGAGAGAGAGATCAAAACAACGCATGTATCATGTTCTGACAGACGTCTCGGACGGGAAGTTGCGTCAATACTCGATTGAAAGAATATGACACATCTGCCACTTCCGGAGGAGGCGCGAACCTGCCTGCCCATTGCCGAGCGTGTGGTTGCTCACCCATTTTTAACGATACCGAGATTATTGGTAGGGGAGGCATGAAATGAGAGAGGGAAGTAATCGAAGTTCATAAAATTCAAAAAGATGGACATGATCGATGCGAAGTGTGTCTTCCTTATCGATATCACGAAAAGAGGCAACGTTTTTAGAGAAAGGTCATTAAAAGGTACCATGCATGCGTTTTTCTCTGAACATTTTTTTTCTTATGGCGCATGACTGTTGTGGTTTGTCTCATGCCTACCGTTCTCATCTCTACTGTGTTATGTATGGTACATGGGCGTCTTGTTTTTCCTTTCGAGTAGCTGCTGTTTCATTAAAAACATATTGAAACATATTTAGTTCAACATGTTTCAGTGGGTCAACTGTGCTATTCGTTGTAATGTTTTTGTAGCGAGAGCTACATTGGCCGTACACTCGCCGTTTCGCTGTGGCCGGGGGCCGCACCGCTTGCCGCGTCATCTGGCATGACGTCAGAGGAGGAGCCAGTGAAACCACGTTGCAACCGCGTTTTCAGTTGAGTGTGTGTGTGTGTGTGTGTGTGTGTGTGTGTGTGTGTGTGTGTGTGTGTGTGTGTGTGTGTGTGTGTGTGTGTGTGTGTGTGTGTGTGTGTGTGTGTGCGTGCGTGCGTGCGTGCGTGCGTCGCTGTGTGTGCGCGTGCGTGCGTGTGTGTGTGTGCGTTTGTATGCGCGCTCGTGTTTTAGTCTGTCCGCGTTCAGTCGCGCTGTTCAAACTTAACAGAAGAGGAACCGGCGTTGCATCGTATATAGTATAGAAGGGGCGGCTCGGTGGGATTCGTCGGCAGATATGAAAAGTGAGTCGAAGAAACTGAAAGAAGCCGGGCTTCGTCGTCGGAGGAAAACCAAGAGGAGGCAGCGAGCAGAGGAGACGGAGGAAGAACGAGCCGCAAGCCTCGAGAAGCTTAACCGTACAGAGAACCAAGTAAACAATAGAAAGATTTAGTTGGGCGTCCGCAGCAGCTCTGCGGACGCAGCTCACCAGCAATTTCCTATGGCACACGAAGCTGTTACGGACGAGAACTGCCGTAGAAAAACTTGATTTTGGAAAAAGAATTAATTGATCCATGGTAGTAAGCAGCGCGAAAGACAAGACGACGCACACAGAAGTGCTTCACTAGCAGACCAACTTCGGGCTGTCCAGGAGGCCCGCGAGGCGGCGGAGAGCTTCGGGCTTTCCGTCCCGACGTGGGAGGTGCCCTCTACACCCGGCGCCTAGCCGAGTGTCCTTCAGGACCCCTTTTCGAGCAATAAAGTTTCACCACCGCCACCACGGAAAGGAATGTGCGTCGTCTTGTTTTGCGCGATGCTTGCTAACATGGATCCAACCAACTGGCCCAGCTAACTACCCTTCTAGAATTAATTGATTACCAGCAATCAGTTAGAAGAAAAATTGGGGGACCCTTAAGCTTTGCCTTTAAGAGTTGAACGCGATAGCGATATCCTGTCCCTAGCGCGTACTTCAACCATTTAGTGCATACTTGCTATGCACCCACTACGTGGTGTTAAGGGAATACGTGCAGTAACGCGTGTGCCTTTTGTAATGAATGGCCGGCTTTAAAACACGAAGTCGTTATGATATTCACGTGTTGTGGCGCCCAATGGGCCTTTTCCTAGTCCGAACAGCACCTCAAGCGAAGATCGCCGAAATCAAAACTGGTGGCCCTTGGACTCCGAAATTGTCCGCCATATGCCGGTAGGCAATCTCGGAGGCCTGCATTCGCGTCTCTCTTTGGGGGAAACATTTTCATGTTTGTGACACCAGATGTCACATGGTCCGCACCTGTCGTCGCGTTTTGGCCACCAAAAATGATGGCGCGTGCCTTCACGAGGCCGGCGCGCATGCGCAGACTACCTACCCGGAAAAGGCCCCACGCTTGTACCACGCAATATTAGAGAGTTTTAGTACTGCGAAATGGTGCTACGTACGCACCACGAAAGCGCCTTGCGTTACGTGGCGTCGCGTGCTGTGATAGGGCTTTTTAGTACATGGTTATGCCCGCGTACGTAACGAACGTGAAGCGTGTTGCGCCATCTGGTAGAACTCGATGTACGTGTCGTTGACAGCAATTTTCAGCGAATAAAAATGTGATAGCCGGATTAAGGCCATATTTCTAGCTACATTAAAGCTACAGTACTGTACCGTAGCTGTAGCGACTCGAAGTGGGCGTTGTAGTACGATTACCAAACGTTCGCGCTTTCTCATTTTCGGCAAACATGGCGTCGCCCGAGTTGGTCATGTGTCTTGAACGTGTCCCGCAAACTGCCGCCGGTGAGTCATTCATCGAGTGTGCGCGACTTTCGCAAGCTGGAGAAGCAGATAGCTTTAAACGCTAGCGCTTCGCGTCGAGTGCGGGGAGACTGCAAGCGTGGATTCACTCACCAAGAAGATGGAAAAATCTACTCAGGTGAGCGAGTGAAAGCTCTATCGGTGTGTAGCGCCACCATCATCATCATTTTGACTAGCCACCGCGCCGCGCCTCTCGTGCAGCTCATGCTGAGCTCGAGCCGCGACACACTTAGAACGGGTTCACGCGCCTGGCGGACTGGACGCCGGCAGTTGCCGCCGCTCCGTTTGGCCTTCGCTCAATAAAGTGGCGAGACAGCGGCACGGCCACGTTGGCCGCCTTCACGACGACGTCTCTCGTCTCTGTCCATCGCTACAGTGGTGACCCGGACAACACGCCTTTCGACAAGCGGCCACTGCCATGTTTCGACTTCCCTACCCGCAAGTGCCGCCGTTCAACCCGGTCTACCCCCGAGTATGGTTTAAGCAGCTGGATGCCATTCTCATGTGGATGGCGTCACCGCACAACCGGATATGCACGCCGTCCTGCTACACGCCCTCCCTAAGCCCTCCCGGTTGAGCTCCGCCATCTCGCGGCCGCGTCGACATCCAGCCAACAGCCATACGACGACCTCTGCACTGCGGTGCTGGCCTTCTACGGAGAAATCTACCGCCCGCTTCCGATGAGCCGCGAGTTCCGGGTTTCCCCTCCGTCGCCTCGAGCTCTACAAGCCAGCCCGCAGCTCTCCCTATACTACGACTTTTCTTCCCCGGCTACGACTCCTTCTACCTCGGGTCCGGACACAGGAGCACCCATTCCTGCGCCCGACCACGACGACCAGGTAGAAGACGCCCCTGCGTTGACCGACCTTCCCGAGGACCTTCCCGAGGGTCTCCGAAGGTACGAGGGTCCGTCACGCATGCCGGCCACTCGCCCGTCTTCCCCAACCTCGACGGCCCGTGACACCTCTGAGACGTCAGACTCCAAGGCGGCAACCTCGTTGCACGCGCTGGAGTCTGCCACAGACACGGACATCGTCACGCCCGCTATTAGCCCCCCAGTCGCGGAGGCATCGCCATCGACGATGTCCAACCAACCCGACTCTTCATCGGACTCGTCGCTCTGCGCATTTTGCCACCTGCGACCAACATTGTCCTCGAAGTCTATCGCAGCTGAGGTTCGGGCCCATCACGAGCTACGGCCGACCGTGCATAATGCTGCGACGATGGCGGAAAATCCCGAGGACTGCCCGCCTGGCTCGACGCAGGGAGAGCAGACCACCTCCGCCCCACCAGATACGCAGGCAGACAACCCGCCTGCCGCTCCGCACACGCGCTCTCCTGTACCTACTGACCAACGTTGCTCTGCGACTACAGCTAACGCACCTTCCCTTCCTTCCGGGTCCAGTGCGTTTCCCGTCATCCCTAACGTGCGCCCTTCCAATCAACTGGGCCTCCAGTTGAATGACAGGACCGATACAGAGGCCATGTGCTCCACAATTTCAATGCCATCTACGGCCCGTGACAACTGTGACGCCACAGGCCCACCGCTGGATGTCTCGTCGCACGACATCTGCTCTGACTCGAACACCTTGTCGAGTGATCGGCGCACGCCGACGCATCACACGTCGTCAAAGGCCGGACAAAGCCATCTGTCGGTGCCCTCCGAGTCGGCTCGTCATCACGTTAAACCATGTCGCATCACGTCTGTACACAGCGCACGACTTGCGACTCTTCTGCGCTCTACACGGCAGACCGTGCAGCAGCCGCAGCTGCTAAAGTGCTGCCGCAAACGACGTTACCGGTACCATCGCCACACCGCCTGCGTCGCCCGCCCACCCCGGCGACGGTCACACCGACGTACGGCTAAACCCGCTGGCCTAGACGTGCTACGTTTACGCTGCACCCGGTTTTTCAGACACCTTCGCCCGAGTGTGCCCAAGAACCGCCATCATCACAACAGATTGTGTGTGTGCGAACTTAGTTGCGCTGCACTGCGCAATTTTTCAGCCCACTCCCGATTTACACGTTATCGTTTTTGCTTACTCCTTCCAAAAGTGAACCTTCGTCGCCGCCCTCGCCCGCTGCGTAACACTCAGAGCCGCCCACCAGAGACTTACTATTCCTGAATGATGGTCCGTGCACGTTGACGACTACGACTGTCCATGGACCCTCTTGGCTCGTTTCATGAACACTTCTGTATATACGCTCTCATCGTTTTTCATTACGGCTTCATTTCTGCGGGGGGAGTAATATGTAGCGCCACCATCATCATCATTTTGACTAGCCACCGCGCCGCGCCTCTCGTGCAGCTCATGCTGAGCTCGAGCCGCGACACACTTAGAACGGGTTCACGCGCCTGGCGGACTGGACGCCGGCAGTTGCCGCCGCTCCGTTTGGCCTTCGCTCAATAAAGTGGCGAGACAGCGGCACGGCCACGTTGGCCGCCTTCACGACGACGTCTCTCGTCTCTGTCCATCGCTACAGGTGCAAAGCGATGGCGGAGAACGTGGGCAGAGTCCTACCACCGAACAAGCGTTCTTATTGGAAAAGCCGTGATCGGCAAAGAATGTGGACGATTTTGACCAGAGCGTCTTTCTATGGGTGGCGTACATTTTTTTTCTTTTTTGAGGGAGTTAAAATTCCTACTATCGCCAATGTGGTGGAGCGTTTCGAAGAGGACGAGACGCTACCGACCATGTCCACAACGACGATGCCGAGGATGCTGAAGCAGCTCGGCTTCAAGTACAAGGAACGCTGTCGGAACGCATTTCTCATAGAAGCGAGGCGCATTGTGCAATGTAGCCACCGGTTTCTGCGGAGCTGCGACGCCAGACTCAAGCTGTGATAAGGACGATGAGATGTGCTCTTCTAACGGGCTCATGGCAATCATTACGTGGTGCGTACAGGACGGGATCATTCACTATTGTTGCAGTTAGAGTAGCAAACATAAAGAAAAAAAAAACATGTTTTACTATACTCCATCTCAGAAGTTCCTTGCAGCACTGTGGAATCTGCAGGGCTTGTTAGCCAATAGGAAAGGCGAAAGCCCCCCTCGAGACGTGTTCATCCGCATCGCGTCGTCTGCTCGTCGTCTCTTTGGCGTCGGCTCGCCTACCTTGTCGATACTTGCTCCTTGCAGTTAATACAAAACGCAAACACCTCTGCGGGAACGCCACCTCGCCGTTTCTTTATGTTCAGAAACCCACTCGTGCAGGGCGTGTTCGCTGGCGTTTGTGAGGAACGCGGTTCTTTTTATAACAGCGTTCATACGGGCGTTTTCACCGAGTTCTTTTTTGACAGCACGGTCGACGCACTTTCAGCACTTTCAGCAGCAGTGGCGTACTATTCTTGGGCGGAACAGCAAATTATTGGCACAGAAAACAACATAGACACTCAGGGTGTTTCACATCGTCAACGCATCACGGACGCAAATGTTGTGGCGACATCTGCTCAGTTAACATCAAACCACTTTTACGGCTTGGCATCGCCTCAGTAGTCCTAGCAGCACCAAAACAAACGAGCGATATAAATAATAGCGAAACAAGATACCTGATTATTTGCCCTCAGCGTTAGATTAGACTAAGCGATGACAGATTATGCCACTTATTTCTGGCTGTCCGGGCAGGGAGCCAGTAAAAAGCACGAATTCGGATCGAAGCGGGTGGTCTGGGGTGTATGGGGGCTGCCATGTTGCTGTACGTCACCGCAGTTAGGGTGGTTATTACGGCTACCAGCCGGTAATCTCTTCATTATTTCAAAAATTTCGAAGTGCATGCGTGAAGGGCCTAACGTGCCACGTATCGCCGTAACGCGTCATGCGAGAAGCGCAGCTAAAGCACTTGCACCTCGTTGATAATGAGAGTTAAGCCCGGGACTATATTACATGCTGCGCAAGGACACTGCCTGTTTACTCCTCGTAGCTTCGGATTATTTGATTCAATGATTCGCTGGTTATTTGACTCAATGATTCACTTCAATTGATTCATTGAATGAATAAAGTAAATATTTTTTGGATACCCGTGGCGTAAACATTTAAAAAAAAGCTCGGATGTGACGAAAACCCATAGGAACAGGTGAAACTAAATATAAAAAGACAAAGGGCCAGTCCCTCTGGGAACAGAATTCGGCCCGTCCAAAAATTTTAAAAAAATACTGATCAGGATGGTGCGAAGCGCCACCTGCTACAAAATGCAAAAGTTAATTGCACATTTTTGGGGCCACTTGTCAGATTCACGGAAGCGACATTCGCATAGGAACCCAATGATGTAGTGCGCTCTGTCATGATTGGCTGAGCGCACCTGCGGCTTCCTCAGTACTGTCACGGCCGCTGCCGTGGTACTGCCAAGAGCTTGTGAAACGGAGTATAGAGGCACACAGAAAAGAAACGCGCGCACGCGTCCCCCTTCTAAACCGGCGAGAGCATACGTATGTTACCTATACGCACGCACGCACGATGCGTACGTACGCACGCATCGCCTGCGTGCGTACGTAGCGGCCACGTACGTAACGCGCTACGTGCGCGTTGCGGCCTGCGCATGCGCACTACGCAATACGTGGCGTCCTTACGTACGCAACACCGCCACGTACGCAGTATTAAAACTCTTTATTACTGCAATATTACATGCTGTATTGTGAGTGTGACATATGTATATAGGATGCGTTTGTTTGTGAAACAATAGTTATTTTCACTGCATTTCCAAGCAGATGAAGTTATTTGCAATGTATTTCCAAGCATACGTGTGGCTGCGTGGTAGAACATCTGCTTGCCACGCAGACGGCCTGGGTTCGATCTTCACTCGGACCCGGAAATTTGTATAACTTATTTTATTTGCATCTTTCTCGATTTTTCGGTCACAGAGAAGATGATGATTTTTCGCTCACAACCAACGACACCGACGCCGGAATTTCTGCGAAACGACCTCTTTAACGCTATCGCGTTCAAGTACAATTGTGGCGTTTTTTTTTGTTTTTTTTTAAAGAGCCATATGCGGAAACCGAAACTAACCTAAATTTCACAGGAGCGTAAAGCGCGCCTAAATATCTTTAATTTCTAAAACAGTTTGAATGAAAATGGGGCCATTTTTTATTGTAACGTGAACTCAAAAAGGCAGTTCCTAATCAAAAATGAGCCAAATGCTTGAACTGTTTCAATCAAACTTAGCCACATTCATTAAAGGTACTGTCTACCATCCCGAAAATTTTTTGTGATAGTGGAGAAAATGAGAACATCGTTCATCACTTCGGCGGCAACGCGCATGCTTTTGTCCCATAAAAAAAAAGGAATTATAATTTTAATTTGACGTTGAAAGTCGGCAAAGAATGACCGCTAGCGTCACCAAACAGCGATGTGGTTCAATCTACTGGCAGGACAAGAAATCCTCGCAGGTAGAATCACTTTCCTTAAAAACAAACATGTATAACTTGAAGTTGTATTTTACGCGCTTGCGGCAGCTTTAGGTTGCGCCAGAGAGTAATCTTTGCTTTTTTTCGCACGCGTTCAAATATGCGCACGGTGGCGCTGCCGGCGGCGCGTTCACCTGCCTAGCCTGCCTGCATGCCTACGGCGGAGAAACGTGAGCACTGCGTCCGGCGCCGCTCATAAGAACAAAAAAAAAGATGTCTTCGGCGAATAGCAGCCCGACCAACTTCAGGGATCATTTTAAAATTGCCCAATTATATGTTCTATTCAACTTCAGGGAGTTTCCGAACCATGCCCGTGAGTCCAACGTAATCTAGTAACGTTGCGCCTCATGCGTAAAGTGCAACCCAGTATTCACCGAGGTTCTACATCGAAGAAGATTTTGCCATCACGTTCCGCTTCACCAAGGCGTCCATGCTGGCTCTCTTATCGCATATGCAACACAGAACACCTAAACCTAACTGAAAGACAGCAGGCACCTTCTGTTCTTTTGTGAAGCACGTCCACCGTTCGTTTTAGTAGCACGTTTGGCATGAGTGGAACCACTACAGTTCGTTTCACAACGCCGGCGTACCAGTGTTGCTGGAACAGACCAACTTTTCCGCTCGACTCAGGCTGACTAAACAAAGCTGGAGAAACCGGGGAAATACTACTTATTTGACAATTTGCGTGCTTTAAATGACCACTACGGTATTTGTTTTATTATTATACAAAAATTGATGAAGCCTGCAAAAACTGCGCGCGGTTTCAGTTTTCTAATTTCACCGGCACTACAATCGTCATCGCCTCCACCAACCAGTGTTGTGGGCATTCATCACACCAATGGATGAAGACCGAACGCAGATTGCAAAATTCTGTTTTAAAAATTTCTACTCACTTTCCAGAAAAGCTGCTGCAAGGTTGGACGCCTCAGATGGCACGCTTTTTATTGCGATACAAAACATAAAAGCGATGAAGGACGGTAGACAGTCCCTTTAAACCAGCACTCGGCCAAGAATTGTGACCAAAACAACCAACATGGTCTCATCCAGTCTGTTTCATTTGTGTCCTAGTTTCTTTGCTATCGTGTTTACGTTCCATAATTAGTTTTTCTAAGGCGAGTTGGCACTTTCTGAAGGACATGATGTTCTAGAACAAAACTCGAACATAAAGAGTAAGAGGCCGACTTTCGTACTTCTTTTTTCCTCCTACTGTTTCTTTTCCCAGTTTAGCGCTACGGTACATGGCCTTCTTTCGCTCCAACACGGTATATTTGAAATAAAAGACATATGAAATGAAGACATTGGGCACCAATCTATTCCTTAAAAAAGAAGTGATCCGAAATGGCACGGCAGAAGAAAAAGGGCTGGAGCACTTTTCAAGGCCTTGAATAGATGCCAAGAACAAGAAAACACTACCTAGTGAACCACAAATATTGCCTAGACATCTATGATACGTTTCTCATGGACATTGTGAACGTCTCATCGATGTCCATAAAAATCCAAATTACAAATATTAGATGTACCCGCAACTATAAAAAGCTCCGCCGTGTTAGGTTGCAGGTACATCGCACATGGACACTGTGTGGACATATAATAGTCATATATAGACATTGTCATTTAGTTAATGAAAACCTTTTCTATGCACTTCGCAGACTTACTGCATGTAGTTGGCGTGTTAGGCCTGCGGTCCCGCTGTAGTCTAGCTCATCGCCGCTGTGCTATGCTTTATAGAAACCATCACAGACGTGAGGCTGGCCTGATTGCTGTCGTTATAATATTATGACACCAGTCATGTCAGCTTCACGCCTTTGATGCTTTCTATAAACTATAGCACATCGGCAGTGAGCAAGACCAGTGAGACCGCAGGTCTGCCACACCAACTACATGCAGCAAGTCTGAGAAGTGCATAGGAAAAAAGTCTGAGAAGCAAGTCTGAGGAGTGCATAGGAAAAAGTTCTCATTCACAAAATGTAAGCAATGTTTGGAATGGGAGCCCTAAAAAGTCGGGCATTATCATCAAGCACACGCTGCCGTCAACCTGCATGTACTGCAGCAGACAGCACATCGTTTTCAAAGACATTTATTGAACATAAAATTTAATCAGTCGTTGAACGTTAGGGTAATGTAACTGAAGTTAATGTGAATAAAAAATTACTGAACAGATGTCTTCAGCGAAGTTCCCCTGGAAGGCTTCAACCTGCAGCATGGCTACTCATCACAACCACTTGCCCCTGCGAATACAATAAACAAGAGAGTCAGTATAAGCTACACAGAAAAAGCCAAAATAAATACTGTAAGACTTTCCAAGCATGAATGTACTAGCGGTACTATAACTAAGTTTACTATGAGAAAAAATTGCTAGCCTTGGGTTATAATACTCCACTCTCAACATAGCCGAAAAAGTTGAGAAAGATGATGACGAATACTTCAGAAACACAGAAAATGCAGATGATTAATGCATACGACAGAAACAACATTACTAATTTCAGCATACCTAGGTATGGCTATTCCCCGAAGCTAAAGAGCCCTGTGGAAAGAAAATCGCCAGATAAAATACAAAAACAGGAATGTTTAGTCTTTTGTCTAAAAGAAGAAAGTGCATTTATAATGTTTCAGCATACTGAGTAAGCAAAAAAAAAAGCATTTCGCCAGGGGTCAATAAAGAATCTTACTTATATTAGTAATTTACTCTGTCAATTCCTTGGGCCTTGAGAGTATCAATAAATACATAAACTATTCACTAATTTGTGCTTTGTTGTAAATATAAGTTTTGGAACATCTACAAAGAGTGATGATTGCATACCAAAGTGCAGCAGACAAATGGGCTCAACCAGCTACACCGGACACACATCCGTTTCCTGTGCATACCTAATTGTCTGTCATATTGTGTCAAAGTTATGGGATACCAATTAACTTGCTGAGAATTGCTCAGAGGCAACTTAACATTCAAGTATGTGAAATATAACTCTCGACACTAGTAACAGTAGACTCTAAATCAACGGAACCTGAACGGACCAGGAAAATATGTTCCATCTGAGAGATGTACAAGGGTGCAGAATACAAGTACGTAAACAATCTTGTTAGAAGCACTTGTTCCATTTAAGCAGCAGTTTTGTTTGAGAGATTTCCGTTTACTGAGAGTCTACTGTATTAAAGGGACCAACAACCGTTCAGAACATGTCACAAGATTCTAGAGGAAATGAAAAGACAACGAATCTGTCCGAATATTTTGATTATGTTACTTGTGATTTAGGTAGGAACTATATAACTTCAAACTGCCACAGAAGTTTAAAAAAAGCATGTTCCAGCTTCCGCAAAGAAGGTTTAGTACTATGTGATAGAGAAGTGAGATCACTATGTAATCTCTTGTCATTTAGTACGTCATACTTCTTTAAAGCTGCGGTCTTTATGCTATATAGCCATCTGCAGTTGATTTATTCTATAAGCATCATGAGGTATATATATATTCAGAGAAGCAAAGCTGCCGTCACAGCAACGAGTGGAACAGCACACGTGTTGCAAACTGTGGTGCCCCTTATTGCATGGACAAGCACTTGAGAGCTTCAGTAAGTGGGTTTTTCTGGGCGAGTCTGCATGGTCTCTCTGTGAGATACCAAAGGTCATCTACTAATTTTACTGCAAATGGGTGCTAGCACTGGATGAGCAGCACTAGTGATGTATGCTACCACCTCTCGCAAATGCTGGCATATGATAGTCATCACGCTGACATACCACAGTGGCCAGCATATTTTCCAAGCACGACTTCATCCTCACTGCAGGAAGAAAAATTCTGATAAATGTTTCATGGTGCTTCCCATTTACAGTACACAGTATGATTGGATACTCTGACCAATTGGCTTTGATCTCAACAGAAAAAAGCTGGGCAGTGCAGAAACCGGATGTCAGACCCTTTAATTTTACTAAACTTAAAACTTTATTACCTTTTGTTTTATTTCTGTGCCTTGCCGGGGCATGACGCAGCCATTCTCGAATTGCTGCCTCCATGGCAAATTCATTCGCAGCATGAAAATTCTGCGTGGCACCTTTAAGAAAGCAAAAGCAGTAATTAACACAACAGGTGACGCTAAATTAACCAGTCAATCAAGTTCGTAGCCTGGTTTTCTTTACACTGACAACACTCAAAGGCAGACACAGGATTTTGTCCAGGGGTGAGGGTCAGCTTATGAGAAGCCCGATCCCTGAAGCTCTAAATTGTAATAAATTTGGAAATGTGAGTGACTAATTATATTCCCCATCTGATTATATTTACCATCTTCTTCCTTTACGATGTCAGCTCTGCTTACGTGTATGTTCCGTATGATGCATCTATTATTATTATTGGTTAGTTTATTGAATGGTATGAAACATGTAGTTGTGTCTGTGCTGCCTTGAACCCTTGTGATAGCGACTGTGGGCTCGTCAAGTCGAAAGACATTTTTTTCGCTTGTCCTCTGTCTGTTTTTGAAATAGATGAACCAAAGTTGACCGATTGATTGATAATATGGGATGGCAACACCCATACTCAGTTTTCAAGAATTAAGGGGGGAAGGGGGTCAGAGTCAGGACATCTGAACTTCCCCTCCATATTCATTAGTAATAACACCATATGGAGTTTTGGAATGTTATCCGATCATTGCAGGTTCAGTCTCTGCCGACAGCAAGTTGTATTTTCGTCCACTTCACTTTTTTCCCGTTTATATTGTGATTACTACACTATAGTTAAAACAGTACGATGAACGTCCCTTATACTTTCCTTGGCTTCATTATCTCTTGGTTTCCATTAAGGTTGCGTCCAACAAAGAAACGAGTCTTTGAAAAATTCCCTTCTTTCGTTCATTAATACCAAGGGTCTCGATCCGGCAGACTTCATGGATTCAGGTAGTATGCAAAGGATTATTGGTCAGCTGTCCGCTCGTTAAGAGAATCACATGCTGCGTACACCAGCTGACAAAAAAAAGTGTTCCACACTCGCCGCCATGGCTACGAGCGACGCTAACAATCCCAGGTTTGCGTGACATAAAAACACCTGATAAAGAAGACAGGAGGATGGCTGCCACCGTAGCTCAATTGGTAGAGCATTTGGTGCGTTATTAGAAAGTTGCAGGTTCAGTCCCTGCCGGCGGCAAGCTGTATTTTCGTCCACATATTCACGTTTATATCGTAACTGCTACAATGCAGTTAAAGGGGTGGTGCCATCAAATTTTGAGGCTATAACAAGCCTATTGTGGGTTTCCTCTGTATGCAAGGACACTCCACATGAAGGGTCGGACGCAGCAAACGTTTAGAATATATTTTAATTCACTTCCAAAGTGTACCTAAATGCTCATTCTCCCGATCGATGCCCATCGCTAGCGCATCAAAACTGACGTAGCTCTATGGGAAGGACAACGAAAGTTGTAGTGACGTCACACTATATCTGTTGTGACGTGAGTGTCCTCGGGACCTCTGTTACCTCCAGAACGTACGTACCGGCAAAGCATCGGTTGCTACATCACTTGCCGAGTTTCGATCGCTTCCTGGCGAAGTGCTGCGCATCTTCGCGCGAGCCTTGTATGGTCACGTGACCAAGCCTACTACACTGCTACGTCACTGCCCAACTTGGTGCCCAGAAACCGAAACCGAAAGTTGTCCGCATAAATAAGGCGATATTAAATTACTTAGCGAGAATACGTGAATCTTGGTGCGTGTATCATGCTTCCTAGAGCTATCAGAAACGCTTGCAGCGAAGAACGCGCTAGCCACAAATTTGGTGGCACCACCCCTTTAAAACAGCAGAATTAACGTCT
>JALIZH010029367.1:0-25075 GCA_030522465.1 Rhipicephalus appendiculatus | reverse complement strand
TTTGAAGAGTCGTGTGAACCTCCAGAGAGTTATCCTGCCTCTATAAAGAGAGTCATATACGTGGAAAGTCAGGACTACGCGAAAAGGAGCCACACACACACTTTTTTTTTTTCTTAGAGTAAAGGTGAAGTCGTCAGCAAGGCCCGAGTCCTGCTGCACGGAGGTGGCGAAGATGGCATAAACGCAGGCCTGGAGAAGTCCACGGCAAGTGCATTTCAGTAACATTACGGATTGCGGCGTCACAAAATGGGCACGATGGGCCATCTGAACTGCGGTAACGTTGCGCAAAGAGAGTGGTCACAGATTGGGTAAGCGTAACAACAGGTAGTTAGTTCCCTGACTTAATCCCGACAAAAATTTTTTTATCTTTACTGACATCGCAACGAAACCACGAGAACACCAGAAGGACAACGCAACACGAGCGCTGTACAGCGCTGGTGTTGCGTATTTCTTTTGGTGCATTGTTTCGTTAGCGCTGCGAGTGAAGATGCAGATGGTACCTATTTGCCGAATCAGCTATCCTGCTTCAATTCATAACTAGCTCCTTTCCCGCGTCAGTACTGCGGGCGTACATGGGCGAACGTCAAACGAGCCAGAGTCAGCTTTCCGCAAGCACAATAAAAAGGGTCAATCTAAAAAACTGATGATATAGGGCAGTGGTACAAGTAGACTTATTATATCATTGCGGGGAGGTTTTAGTTGCAGTCTTATTATTTCCTATGATAAAATACCATGCATAAAACAGCGACATTGTTGAGGATGGCTCAACAGAGTTGATATACAAGCAAGTCGAAGCATTGTTGAAGCATATTCGCGTGTTAACTCGGTAAGCAGCACAATACGGAAATTAGGTATCTGGCACTCATGACTAAAAGCTGGGGATTTGCTGCGGGCTGGTCGTATCGAAGAACGATTAAAAGAATTCTCAAACAGTGTAGTAAGTGGCGATGAGTGGGCTAGAAGCAACCTCGCCTTCCAACTGCACCCAAGAGATACAGAGAGATATAAAAATGAGTGACGGGCAGGGAGGTTAACCAGAATTAGAACATGCGGTGCGCTACCCTACACTAGGGATGGTTAATGAACGATGAAAAAGGATCGGACAGAAGAGCAGTCACACAGAAGCACGTCGGGGCGCTGAATGCCCTTCAAAAAACAGCTTTTCCCCGCTATTTGTTCGTGGCATAGTACTGGTTTTCGCTAGTACACGCGGGAAAATGCCACTAAAAATTATAAAGCAGTGTTGTGATCGCTAAAGCAAACGGCAGTCGCTAAAAAGTATCAACCTCAAAACCGAAATAGAGCGGAAGTCAGTGTAGGTCGACTAAGAAAAAAAAAATGTCACCGCGCCTTGCTGAACTTGGCAAGTCAGCAGTGCCATTATGTGGTCGCGCCATGAGCGATGCAAGAAGCGGCTGTCGTGACAAAGTGCACTTGCTCCTTTTCGAAGGCCGCAGTGGTCGCCCAAGCGGGACGTCTGCAAGCAGCTAACGTCTAGCGTGCTCCATTTTGCTGGAAGGCCGGAATAATGGCGAGTGCGGGATGCTCGTGTATACGCATTGTTCGGCTGCAGTGGCGAGCCGTGCGACATTTGAAAAAGTACAACGCCGTTAGGACCTCGTCTAGGCGCCAGAAATAGTGCCTTGGCGTTTCCTTCATGCGCGACGGCTGCTCTCCTTGCCAGAATGCTGACTGCTATTGTAATCGGGACGACTTGTACTACTGTTGTTTGATGTTCGTGCTCTGCGCGGTCACTGCGTGTTCTTCTGTGGTTAGGCCCGCTACGTGCCTGAAGTGAAGAAAAATAAAGCCACGACCGTATCATTTAGTATATCAGTCTATTTCTGTCCTGCTGGACTATAAATGTAAAGAAACTAGAAGCGAGCGTAACGTGACAACCTTGAAGTCCAGCTAAAATAACTGAAGCTGGCGGTGCTGGCAGTTCTACCATGAGCACTGAACACGAGGAGGGAGCGGCGTCGGTGGAGATTGGTTTGTGGACGCTGGGTGCGCTCTCTACTAAGTTTCTTTATCGCGATCCCAATTATATGGACAGTCTCGGCGGATTAGCGCCTTCGCCGTCTTATCGCGTATATGTATATGTATATGCATTAAAGGCGCAGACAACAACAAATCAGAAGCAAAAAAAAAACCAGCGCCCCCCATGCTCCGCAACGCACCGACTTAGACAACTGTACCACGCGCCATCTTTGGGCGCCGGCATAATAACGGCAACCTATCTATATACACAATTTAACACTGGCGGTAAGCACATTCCGGAGGAACTTGAGCGTGTTCTCTGTTACGCAACACTTCTAGATTTTCTTTCAATTTAAAAACTGCCCTTGAGTCGCAAACGAAAAAGTACCCACTCACGATGTTGGGGAAAAAAAAAAGACGCCTTGCATCAGACGCCACCGCATGGCAGGAGACGCAGGGGGGGCACTCCACCACGCACCACAGTTTAAAATAAAAATAAATATCTAAGAGCTTCGCGTTCTGCCTAGTTGACAGTTCCAGCACGCTGCTCAAACACAAAGATGTAACAACTGTGACAGTTAGTCCGCGCTTGTACTATGTATACCTGTGCGTTCATTTCGACCATCCTTCTTTGTGCTTCAGCCGCGCTGCAAGTTATGAGCTGCTTGTCGTTCTTCGGGTGACATTCCAATTTCTCGCTATCGCATTGAGTACTTCGCCCTTGCGGCGAAACTGTGATTTTTTTTAGTGCATGGGTTAGAGCTTGCACGTCCTTGCTCATAGGCGTGCGCGCGAGGGGGGGGCCGAGGGGGCGGCCGCCCCCCCCCCCCCCCAAGTTACCTAAAAGTGGGGGGGGGGGCGCAAAGTCGGCCCTATACATTCACTTAATAGGGGAGGGGGGCGCTGCAAAGAACCTTCGCCCCCCCCCCCCCCCTGAAGGGGAACCCTGCGCACGCTTATTTCCTTGCCAGCCGTTCCTCACAAAAGAGGGAAGCGATATCCGTGGCGAAAAGAAATACAGTTTAAGGCAGCTTCGCGCTAGTGATGCTGCCAAGCCTGGCGGAAGTGCGGAGCTAGATGGCCTTCTTTGTTTCTCTATATTTTTCTCTTTCTTTCGACTTCTTCCTCTTTTTCTGTCCTCTTCTCTCTTCTCTCACTCTCTCTCTTATATATATATATATATATATATATATATATATATATATATATATATATATATATATATATATATATATATATATATATATATATATATCCCTTTCTCTATTCCTTAATTTTCTCACTGGTTCTCTCTTCGTTTCTCTCTTTCTCTTTGTGTTTTTCTTTCTATGACATGCTTTACCTCCCCTCCTTTTTTCTGTCATTACATCTCTCCTCCTCAACCCCACTTTCCTTTCCCACCCCCTCGCTATACTATACTATGTAAGGTCATGTCTGGCTCTGCTAGCGTTCCTGGATAGCCGAGTGGTTACGATGCTCGCCTTCGGATCATGAGTACGCCGTTTGGAATGCCGCCTCGTGAAGAATATTTTAGGGGCGAAGCTCCTTAGGGTGTGGGTCTGTCCCTCCTCTGTAGTTGTCGTAGTAGTAGTAGGTAGGTAGGTAGCCACGTGCAGTGGAATGTACCCACTCCACGTGATAAAGATGACGATGACGCATTATAGTGGAATGAACCCACTACACGTGATAACGATGAAGTATAAGCGCGTTCCAGTATAGTGGAATGTACCCACTACACGTGATAACGATGAAGTATAAGCGCGTTCCAGTATAGTGAATTGTACCCACTACACGTGATAACGATGACGATGACGCTGATGACCATGAAGTATAAGCGCGTTCGAGACCACACATTCTCTTTCTGCCATGGATGAAAACGATCGAGCTTCGCCCACTCATCATCATTCACTTCGTGGATATGGCGTGATTTTTTTCGCAGCGGGAGAGCGCGCGGCGGGTGCATATGTTCGGGGAGCGAAACAAGAAACAGGGGGGACCCTTAAGCTTCGCCTTGAAGAGTTGAACGCGATAGCGATATCCTGTCCCTAGTGCGTACTTCAACCACTTAGCGCATACTTGCTATGCACACCCTACGTGGTGTTAAGGGAATACGCGCAGTAACATGTGTGACTTTTGTAATGGGTGGCCGGCTTTAAACCACGATGTCGTTATGATAGTCACGTGTCGTGACGCCCGATGACAATGTGCGCTTGTACCACGCAATATTACTGCGATATTACATGTTGTATTGTGACGTATGTCTTCAGGACGTGTGTCTTTTTGAAGAAAGTTATTTTCACTGCATTTCCAAGCAGAGGAAGTTATTTTCAATGTTTTTTCAAAGCAGAGGCGTGGCTGTGTGGTAGAACACCTGCTCGCCACGCAGGCGGCCTGGGTTCGATTCCTCACTCGGACCTGGAATTTTTTATTATTTATTTTATTTGCCTCTTTCTCGATTTTTTGGTCACGGACAAGATGATGATTTTTCGCGCACAACGAACGACGCCGACACCGACGCCGTAATTTTCTGCGAAACGAGCTCTTTAACGCTATCGCGTTAAAAGATGTTGAAGAGGATGAAGAGGGAGCGGCGGCCGAGTCATTGCTTTGCACATGCTAGAAAGTTAAAGAGACCATACATATATTTCATGTAGGGGCTCAGGAGAATAAATGAATCATGGGGTTAGCATCCCGTAACTATGGAATAGGTTTGGAGCAGACTCGTAACCAAACCAAGTTGCATAATTCATTAATCATTTAGGTATAACTGCCATTGACTAAAGAACATTATAGAGCCACAACAATAATATAAGGCACTAAACGGTAACCGAATGCTCATTTTTTATCCTCCAAAATTTTGCTAACGGAGCATATGCACAAGTAACAAAAGAAACTTGCCAATCTCTTTCTGAGCGTCAAGCAAACTCATCCTATGCTGCTTCCCTTCACCTGCAATACCTTCGCGAAATTTCATTTGGCCATATTTCTCCGTTATCTTGTGAGGACGTACGCAGGTGCGTTGGAAACCCGTTCCATATGCTTCATCGAGGCACCCAGCCCCACGTCGAACATTCGAATACTCCGCGGGGGAAAAAATGAGCAAACAGAGGTCGAGAAATGTCCATTAATAACGGAAAAACCGAAGCAAACGAAAGAGCTCTAGGCTTGCTGAATATGAACGGAGCATGCGGGCCGCATAGCAACGCGAAACCATTGCCAGATGCATAACGAAGTGTTGATAGTACCTGCTATGCCTCTATTTTTTGGATGACGCAATAACTACGAAACGCTCGATTTGTCGAGCTGAGCAGGAGGGTCCACGAGGTTTTAGTGGCACCGATGCCGACGTTAGATCTGCTGAAGTTCCTGCTAAATGCTAGTATTTAATAGATGCGACAATCCTCACCTAGTAATTCTCCCGTCAGTCAAATTACAGGTAGCATGCAATTGATTACGGTACTGAAGGAAACGCACACGGTCTTTTATACATTTGGCTAAGACGATACGAAGGCGAAAGCCATCGTCTTCAAGATGCATGGTATGATGGCTGCAACATAATGTAATTTGTATGTGCGGACCAACCGCAGGCAAGGAAGGAAATATGTGGACAGGACAGACTATCAGTGATCCCCATATTCAGTCTCCCACCGCTTCAAGAGAGAGGCGGCACGCTTTGATATTAATGTGTGTGTGCATGTGTGTGTGTGTTTTAGATGTGAAGCATCTTATGGCGAAGCTTAATCCGGTGGTGGTGGTGGTGTGCCGTGTGCCCACCCTTACTGCGCATGCGCAAACCCTTAAAAAATAAAAAAAACTCCTCTCCCCCTCTCTCTCCTCTAGGTATCCCTCCCCGCGGCAACCACACCCTCACTGCGCATGCGCCTCCCCTCCCTCTCTCCCCTCTTACACTCCCCCCCTCTCTCCTCTACGCATCCCTGCCCACGGCGTTCACACTCCCACTGCGCATGCGTGTCACCCCCCTCTCTCTCCTCTCCTACGCTCCCCCCTCCCTCGCCTCGCGACGCCGACGCAGGCAGCGTCTGCTGGTTGAAAAAACCGACTGCTGGCGCTGCGCAACCATTCCCTGGCCACCCCGTATATATGGCAATGGATCTTGACCTCCAAGGTGGTGCCGGTGGGAGATTTCTCCTGTGCGTTGTTGAACAATAAAAATTCGCAGCGTGTGCGTTAACTAAAAGCGGACTGCGGGTCTCTGTGTCCAGTCGGAGTCTTCTGTCTCTCATTGCCCATTAGCAGAGATTGGCATGCTCCAGCAGGAAACACCTCTCCATCACTGCGTGCTTTGCGCCTCCCGAGGTTTCTCTCCTGCGCAACGCCGCGATGAGCGCCAGCGTCAACGCCGCCGCCAGTGTAAGCGTTAGGGCCCGCTGCTTCACATCTACACATGGTTCCCTTTAGCGGGAGAGGGTGTAATTTTTTTTTCAGCCACAAATAAGCTAAAGGAGATTAGTCCAAGACTTCAAGTTTCGGGAAAGAAGGAAAGAAGAAGCAAGAGGCTAGTGCACCATGAAAGATGGCGTTCGTTTTGTGTCGTGTGTAAATGGGTGGTGGGGGGGTGGGGAGGTCCTTATTGATGTGGGAAATTCTGCGTGGGCCACACTGGCCGCTGTCGGAACGTTGGTCTGCGCGAGCGCCACTGCTCTCTGTAATGCGCTCCGTCGTCCAATTTGGCCTTACGTTGACATCCGGATGGTGCTTAGAAGGACTGATAACTGGGCAAGTTGGTATGAATTCATACTTGGTATATGGGTATATATTTATGGTCTGCGCATGTGAATAAAAGTTCAGTTGAGAGTCGGCGCTTGTGTTTCGTGTCCTCTGTTTTTCATGTGCATTCGTCTTCCCTTGTGGCGCCTTTAAGAAGTATGAATCCGGATGGTGGCAATCCACTGTTCGAACAAACCTCGGTTTTATTCCTTCAACTCCTGAAATAACTGAGGCTTGCGCCATCCAGACACAAAATTCTATGTGCCTCAAAACTCTATGCGCCATCCAGACACAAAACTCTATGTATGCTCGCCCCTAGCAACCGGAGCATGTGGTGCGAGAGAGGGTAGGAGAGGGTAGGTGCAGTGCTTCGCCGCTCCTTCTCTCACCGTTCACTCTCTCTCCTCCCTGCGCCCCACTCTCCCGTCCGCTCGCGCCTCACTCTCGACCGTTCGCTGGCTGGGCGCCTCTCAAGGCGATGGCAGAAGTCGGTGAAGGCGAATTTACGCTATTAAAATTACTACGCCGTGTACTCTCGGCGCAAGAAATGCATTCGCATTTCCTCACGATTCCCTTCGGGGAGGGGGGGGGGGCATTTTTTTGTTTTGTTAATTTTCTTGATGTTTGGATTACTGCACCGATATCCCTTTTTCTGATATTTCATCTTCAGGTGTGATTGCTGTCGCCGCATGGGGATTATCTGCAGTGTAGTGTCACGGGTTTTTTCTTGATAGTTTAAAGGATTTTTTAGTACTGTCATTGAATGAGTGTGATACGTGAAAATGTTGTGATTTGAGTTAGTATATATTCATGTGTGTTCCCAAACAAACGTGGTTTGAAGTTAGCGCTTGTGCTGTCTAGGTCTCTATCTTTTGCCTCCGTGTCTTATGCGCTGCTCCTTCGAAGTCGTGCATCTTTATCAACCTGTCCAACTTTCCGTACTTGTCAGTCTCGTAGGAGCTCATTGTGTACCCTCGTCGAAAAAAAAAGAGTTGTCTCTCTTTAGCGAGAGCTATATATGTGGAAAATAAGGACTCACCGAAGAAATAGTAACACATACTTTTGTTCTTTTTTTTTAATTGTGGAAAGTATTGTCTATCATTTGAGCGGTAGCCTGAAACGCGGACAAAAGTTCTTGAAGCAAAAAATCACTCCATAAGGAGTTCGTTCCTGTTGTGAAAAGGCAGTTTCTTAGCGCTGGTGTGGACGAGGACAAATAAGAAGAGACACTAGACACATAGGCGCTCGTCCTCGTCCACACCAGCGCTAAGAAACTGCCTTTCCATTATGCACCAACAAGCCCACATCGCTACCCCTGTTGTGAAACCCGGACCAGGAGAAACATTTCATCGATTGGGAAACTTTCCATATAAAAAATAATCTGCATTTTTTACAGCAAAGCTGTAGATGGCTGCGTTCAACGAACCAGGAAGCAAGCAGCAATTAAGGTCGCGCACTAAACACCAAGCACGTGTGGCAAGAGAACTAACAAAACCGACAGACAATTAAGCCATAGAAAGCATGAGGGACATCATTTGCGGTTTCTTAACTGCATTGTAATGATTCTCACTTGAATCGAAAGGAATTAATGTGGAAGAAAAATGCCCCTTTCCGTCGGTGGGATCCGAACCCACAACCATCGAATAACGAGGAAGCTGTGAGTTTAGATCGCACCGACGGAAAGGTTGATTTTTCGTCCACTTTAATTCCTTTCAAATTTGAGTGAGAATCATTATACTACAGTTAACAAACCACAAATATCCCCTTTATCGGTGGTGGCCACGTTTGTGTACGCAAATTGCTTATGCTTTTTGTATCGACCTGTGGCCCAAAGAGATCAAGTTCCATTGCTCATTGGATTATTTGAGCCTTTGACATAGTCAGTACGTCTTGACATAACTTCAGTGAGCTGCGTGTGACCATAACCAGCCACTTTGGTGAAGGCAGTAGGATGTTTGACGGGTTGATCGACGTGGCGCGTTCCAGAACTAACGTAAAAAAGTAATTTTTTTTTTGCTGAAAATGAATAGAACCAAAAATTAATTGTGCACACCCTTGGGGCCTCTGAATCCATTCTTTTTATGTCAACATGGAACACGACTGGCTGCAGTGTAATTGAATATTTAATTAATGCTACTTACAATTAATTACTGGAACTCACAGAGCACAACAAAGTGCTTCATTTTCTTTCTTGAAATGTAATATTGAGTGCCTTGGGCCGAAGCCTGAAACGTGGACGATAGTTCTTGAAGCAAAAAATCTCTCCGTAAGGCTTTTCACGTAGCCGGCATGTACCGCGACTGCTACGCGAGTTTGTCACATTCGTAGACACTGCATCATAATTCGCGCCAGAAGGGGATATCGTCCCTTATGCTTTCTATGGCTTAATTGTCTGTCGGTTTCATTACTTGAGTATAATACAGAACACGAGCCCCTCGGACAATACCCCTTGTTTCGAGCTAAAACGTATGTGACACTAAAACTGCACAAACCTAGCCACTCACCACCGGTTAACTAAAAGTGAAGAAAGGAACAACCAGGAAGGAAGCAACAATTAAAGGGGCCCTGCAACACTTTTTGAGCATGGTCAGAAAACGCTGCCGATCGGTAGTTCGAGGCTCCCGAGAACACGCGAGCCAAATATTATAGCGCAGCACGCGGGTCTGGAATTCACAAATAACGCTCAGTCAGCTAAAAATTGCTTTCTCTTCTCTCGACAAATGACGCTACAAGCTCAAAAATCACTCGTCACAGCCATTGTATCAGCCATTGGCTGATTTGAGCATGGCGCGCTCGGTCGTTAACTGGGGCCGCCGCGGGAGGCCGCGAATTGTCCACGCGTGCGCGCGCGATCGCACTGAAAAGCGGCGCATTCGAAGAAAAAAAAAAGAGAAAAAAGTGCTCGAGGTCACGAGGTGCGCGTGACGTATTTTCTTTCCCCGTGCCATCCCTCCCTGCTTAGCTTCCAGCGCTTTCGTCGGGACGAGAGAAGAGAGAAGGCAATTGCAGCGTGCGAGAAATCTTTGTAACTCCGCTCGTACTGGATGGATTCTAAAAATTTTTGCGGTGGTGAATTCGTGAGGCAATAAGCTCCTTTAGTGAATCCATTCCATGGCTACTTAGAAAAGTGTTGCAGGGCCCCTTTAAAGGTCGCGCACTAAACGCCAAGCACGTGTGGCAAGCCGGGAAAAGACGACGCCTGGGAATAAAAAAAAGACGCGTGCTGCTCAAGTGAAAAACTTCAAATGAGCCCACGCTAAATTTAAGGAGGACTTTCTAGACTGAAATTTCGGATTTATTTGCAGCGTGTGGGATCACCTATGGCTAGAAGTTCTGTTTCACCTTTATGCTGGGCGCTAAACAGCTCTGCAGGGAATCCACATCCATGGATTGTAATGACTGAGAATTTTCAAAATCGAAGATTTTTCCTTGTGTCTCTGTGCTGCAAGCGCGCGTATAAATTTTTTTATTTCATTAGCTTTCTTCCACTTTGCGCGGTCCCGTACTGATTATTGAAATATTACTCCCAAATCCTTCCATCTATTTTTCATATTTTCTGAGTGATAATGGGCATTTTTAATTATTCACTCTATAAATATTTCAACAGAGCAGAAACCAAATAGCGTAGAGGCAAGCACATGCCTCGAAATTCTTCCAATAAAAGAAGGCGCTCATCTTGATACGACACAATCCTTTTTTATTGGTATTTTATAAGGGTATGTTGGCACACAAACAAGGCGCCGGTTACTCCTCCGTTCCTGAATGGGTTGAACATGCAGGGTTTGCAATCACTTATCTACCAACTTTCTCACAGTAACACAAGGCTCAACAGCGCGATCAGAAAAGCCTGTGAAATAGCGTTCTCATGGTGGCACCAGAACATAAATTGTGCGCTGCACAAACAAGGGTGATTATTTTAAAATTACCCATTTCATTGGGCCTGTAGTTTCGTTAAAAAGTGTCCGATATTAATGTGGTTTGCGGCTAAACGTTCAGGAAGGATGAAAAGTTAGTGGTAACGCTCCTATTTTTAATGTGAAACTCAGAAAAAAAAACAATAGATTAGAAATAACGAAAACCGTTAAATGGGGATGGCTTGGGCCTATAAAACGTTCTTAAAAACATATGGCCAAGCGGCACAGCAAACGTGACTAGCAAAGATTTGGAAAGGTTAAAAATCGCTTAACCTACAGCAGGTCTTCAAATGGCAACCCGAGACGTCAAACTGTTCTACTTCATCAGTACACAGTCCCTCTTGTATGGAATTTCGCGGAATGTCACAGTTTTTGTTATTACTTATTAATTCTTTTTTGAGATGCGTTGCACATCAAAAAACGGACGGGTCTTTAAATTTTCCGCCCTTCATGAATGTTTTGCCGTAAACTACGTAAAAAAACATATAATTTGTCGCAATACTACAGCCAAATGAAAATAGGTCAGTTCTAAAGGGATCTCCCTATACAACAGGGAATTTAAGTAAAATCGTGGTAATTTTTTTAAAATGTGAAAAATGCAAATAATAATGCCACTAATAATTTTCATTTCCAGTCTTGCATAAACCTATCTGATCGCTGTCGTGTAGGCGTGAAACATATTAGAGTGACCACACTTTGGTTGCCGAAGCATTCAAAAACCTGGAAGTTACGGCGCCGCATGACACTTGTGGCATCTGCCGAAGACAGTGAGAAGGGAACCCGTAGGGGTTATTAAAAATATAGAACAGTTCTATATCTGTACACACAGCGCCGTCAGAAGGATATATAAAACTATTATTCTGTGTTTTTTCTCCGATCTGCCGGATGTCAAATTATTGAAATGTGGCTTCATAGATCCCTCTTTCTATTTTTCATCTTTTTTGAGTGATAATGCGCGTTCTTTAGTCATTCTGACAATTTATAAATATTTCTCCGAGACATATGTTAGATAGCGTTAGGGGCAAGAACATGTCTCCAAATTCATGCAATTAAAAGAGTGCGCTTAAATTTTTGTCACCGCTGATTCTAACATTAGTCGAAACCTGCGTCTTCTCTTTCCTGGTCAGCCCATTAAAACGCTCATCTTGAACAGGATGTTCATTTTTGTTCGTCTTGTTTTAAAATAGATAGTATTTCCTTCCCTTAGACAATTCTTTTATTGCCCCAACTGATATGAGTGAAAGAGAAGGCAGTAGTGGCGAGGGTTATTGATGGGCCGCACTGGAAGGATGGCTAACACCAGGGGATGAGGGTTGTGCCTCCGTCTGTAATTGGTCATCATGCTGTTGCTTATCTTGCCGGGGCTTGTACGCTCTCAGCGGCTTGAAACGTGGCGCCATAGAAAAGGCATTTTCAAAACAGTTGGTAGAGCAATGTGGCTCAGTTTGCCAGACGGTTCCACGGTGGAAAAAAAAAGAAATACTACACGTAAACGAATCCATTTTCGCTGGCAGCTACCAGTTGTCGTTTCGAGAGCAATCGGCGCTCAGGAAGCTTCCATTTTTTTTCTGGGGGGGGTGAGGGAGGGTGGGGGGGGGGGGTGGATGGGCTCACTCATCGTTACGACGAATTTTCGGGCTCACGCTTCATGTAAAACAGTGCCAGCGAAAACAAGGCACCAGACGGAGATGCAAGGCAGGTGCACAGGACAGACTAACTGACAGGAGTTTGACGGGGCGTTACTTTATTCATTTATTTATTTAAAGGATACCTGCGTTGCCTCGAAGGCGTTATCGCAGGGGAGACATCTGTAGGATCATATGTTACATGTTTTACAGTGAAAAGCAACAAAAATATATGAAACAAGGTTAACATCAAGATAAACAAGGTGAAAGGACAATAGGTTAGCATGTTCAAAGGTAACAGAAAGTTGAAAAAACTAGCACAATTATACATTATTGTAGGCACAATCGGGGATAAAAATTATGATTATCAGGTACAGAAACGGTCTTCCGGTAACAAGTTCCAATCTCGTACAGTTTGTGGGAAAAAAAGACCTGGAAAAATGATTTGTGTTGCAACTGTATGCGTGTACTTTGTTGGAGTGGTCGTTGACAGAGTTTCCATCTTTTGTTTGACATATTATTGCACTTTAGTGTTCTCAGGTCAAACTGATGCGGCGAGTTCTCACAATTTTGTGAGATTTCGTGATATACAGGCGATGCTGACGCGGCAGGGAAGGCTTGGACCAGTTGAGAATGCTCATGACAACAATGGTGCTGGATAGGTAATAATGCATCCTATTTTTTAGGCATAATTGTACACGTCCACTGTGTAGATGTCATTTTGAGGTGACACGTTGTCGTACTTTTTGTGGCCCCACTTTACATGCTAGTGCGGAAGCCATCACTCGAGAGGTATCAGCCAATCGCTCAGCATAAACTTGGAATAAAAATAGAAAGGGATAACTTTACGTTATTCCGACTAAGCTACTGTTATCCATGGGTTGCACAGTTCAACTTTTCACGTAGGCGGCATGTACCGCGACTGCCAGCTTGCACTTTCGGTCACGTGGTCAGTAGGAAGCTTAAACGCAGGCTTAAGCGTTGTGTCTCTAGAAGCAGCTTCAATTCAATGTGGATCATATCGAATAGCCTGAGTGTTCACACCCGTGCGCCTATATATCAATCAAGGCTACTCCGATGATCTCCCTAGTGCACGGCAGATTTATACCTCCCTTGGACATCTATGTTGTCAAGGGACTTAAAGCAATGTAACCACTCCTTTGCTGGACTATGAAAAAGAAAGAAAACGTTAAGTAAAATATTTGACCTCAACACTGTTATAAATTAGCTCGGAAGTGAAAGGCATAGGGCTGTTCACTTGATTTAGGTGGCTGTTCACTAGAAAGAGCTCATCACTCTGCAAGCGACAATATAAACGGCGCAAGCTAAATTTCTTAGAACTACCAAATGGCAATGATTAAATGACGATATTGCAACTTGTTACATCCTGAACTTCATACCCCCCGTAGGGAAGCGTGCCATTATGAACGGTACCGACTAACTTTCATACGCTTGGCGTTCTGTACTACTTTAAATAACAAAAACAAGGATGTTTCTTGCATTTCGCCTCCAACGTATCTGGGACGTCCTTGCCGGAAATCAAAATAGGATAATGTGCTCCGAAGGGAGTGTCGCAGCCATTGGAGCACAGTAGGAAACAACTGAAACAACGAATCAACGCTGCTGTTTTTTTAGGGGCGAAGCTCCTTAGGGTGTGGGTCTGTCCCTCCTCTTTAGTATGTAGTAGTAGTAGTAGTAGTATTAGTAGTAGTAGTAGTAGTAGTAGTAGTAGTAGTAGTACGTAGCCACGTATAGTGGGATGTACCCACTCCACGTGATAAAGATGACGATGACTCCTGATGACCATGAAGAATAAGCGCGTTCCAGTATAGTGGAATGTACCCACTACACGTGATAACGACGACGATGACGCTGATGACCATGAAGTATAAGCGCGTTCCAGACCACACCTTCTCTTTCTGCCATGGATGAAAACGATCGTGAACGCCCTCTCGCCCTCCAAAAGCAAAACGGCAACGCCAACAAGTATAATCACACCACACCCCCGCGTTTGTGTGTCAGGTATTTGTATGATGATCGAGTGGGCAAAATTTACGGGGATTGACGGTTTACCAGATTACCTCCGGAGCTTCGCCCACTCATCGTCATTCACTTCGTGGATATGGCGGGATTTTTTTTTGTCATCCAGTTTTTGTCATCTACATCTCTAGTGATGATCCATATGACGACTATGCCAATCTTCATTTAGGTTCACTTTTTGTTTGTGGCATACTTAATTACTCTTTTAAATGCATGACCTACTATCTAACAAATAACTTAGTCGCGATGATGAAGTCAGCGTTCAAAACTTCAACATGCACATACTCACCTTTACTCAGAATGGGAAGAAACCTCCCGAAAGATTTCGGCGTCTTCCGAAGTTTCGGCCTCGAACTGCAATGTCAACTCGAAGCAACGCAAATCTCATGATCGCCGCCGCAGAGGTGACGCCGGCTTGCGACGTCGCCAAACACACCGAGCGGTTCCTTTCGGCGCTTGTTTACACCGGGCGTCGATCAGAATGTAATTGACTGACGGCCCTCGTGGGTTTTCTTGAACCGGCGCTTCAGAAAAAGCGCGCTCCCACGCGCGCGCGCGCCACCGCGTCAGCTGGAGCTTCGACCCGCGTCCCTCAAGGCTCGCTGTCGTACGGCACGGGAGTCTGTGAACGATGCCTGCGGGGACCACAGGGGAGCCGGCGTGGTGGAAGGAGAGTGGCGAGGGGATGTGCCTCCCCCTCTTTCCCCAAAGTGCGCTCCCATTGGTCCTCTGATGATCGAAAGGAGGGAAACCTTCTGGGGAAGAGCCGGCTGGCGTTTCGCCGCTTGATAGCGTGCCCCTTTCGCGCAGGTAAGGGTTACAGGCTTATTCCGTAACTACACTGCTCTCGCAAAAAGGTGCCCGAAAGGCGCTTCAGTAAAGACGGTTTTCCGAAGGCGTGTGCTTGAGCTTAAACGCCGAAATATTAACTATTTTTTGTTTCAGTGCAGGCGTTTTTCATCTCGCTTCACACAAATGAATCCAATAAACCATTCAGTCAATCAAGGCATAGGAATACTATTTGTTTTTTCAACCACAATGAAATTTTGGGATAAATTTACATTGGTGGGAATAACAAAAAAAAAAAGATCCCAAGTACCATGGGAATCGATGTTATGCGAAGCATGCGGAGGCAAGGTGACTGGATTGTAGTTTTTTGTTGAGAGAAACGGTACGAAATGGCGCTAAAGGTATCTGCAAATGTTGTGCGCACAGACATATGTTGAACAGTCGCATATGTTTCATATAACCAGTTTTTTTTACAGTTGCGTAACGATGCCAACCGAAACATGGGTATTACCACATCAGAAGCGGTAAGCTGATATGTGGCACTTGTACTTGCGAGGATGGTAGCCGCGGATAGGGCTTCGTGGACCAACTACAGTGGATGGCGCTTAAGTATACGATTCACGTTAACCCGACATGACGCCTGCTTCATAGGAGTACATATGTAACGTTTATAAAATTAGATAGCCAGCACTGCAACCACAATTGTTGTTTCACCAACATTACGCCTGCATTGGTTTCTTTTGCAAAGCATTTCTGAGACCTGGCGTGGCTCTGTGGTAGAATACTTGATTGCCACGCAGATTGCTTGGGTTCGATTCCTGCTGGGACCCTGATATTTATTATTTGCATTCGTCGGGTCAACGCTGCCCACGCCAGTTTTTCTTAACGCTCTCAGATTTAAATTAATAATGTCTATCCTCGCCGTTCCTGGGTAGATATAAATTGTCAAACACCTGTGGCACATACCCGCATACCGCGGCCCGTGGTATACGGGTATGTGCCACACGTGTCTGCAAGAAAGGGTTTGACGACGTACGCGGCAGGATTTTCACGTTATTCATGTCATGACCAGCCAGACATATTCGTCAGTACCTCTTACCCTCCCATACAAATTTTGGTCTACCCCAAGTTAAGGAGGCGATCACGAGAGCACCCAGACGTAGGCGGCTAGATAGATAGATAGATAGATAGACAGATAGATACGTAGATAGAAACGCAAAAGTGCTTACAGTACGCAAAGAAATGCTTCGCATTTAAAAACCGCCTGTTGCGCGGAAAGCGCAGCACAGTCACATCGAAAGCTGGAAGAGCGCCGTTTCTAGAGCCCGTTGCAAACTCTTTTGGGGCTACTAATACTAGTACACTTGCAAGGTACCCACTACTCCGTTAACTCATTCGGTGGCTGATGACAATCAAGAATTATGGCTGAGCCTTTTGTAATGGGATGGAAGCATTCAACGACCCACTCATATTGTAATTCATGTTGTGTGACGCCTGGTTACACAAGTTGCATTCTGTGACGCCTGGTTGTTATTTTACTCTTCTACCACGTTATATTATGTGTGTTAACGCGGTTCCTTCCCGACATAACGCATGTATAGGGTTTTTGTGCGGAGGAGTTTCGAGCATAGAGATGGAGTAGCGTTGGCATACCGCAACTGCACGACACGTTTAGTAGTTAACAAGTCATTAAGGGTCCCCATTAACATTAGGCGTTCCGTCCGTCAGGGGTGCCCGCTTAGCCCCCTATTGTTCAGCATCTATATAGAATCGCTGTGCTTAGCAATAAGTGAAAACAGCAGCATTCACGGCTTTAGATTGCAGGCATCAGAAGTTAAAATTCTGGCATATGCGGATGATGTCGCAGTTTGTTGCACAGACAAAGAAAGTGTTACAGAGGTTATCACTGTAGTAAAGAGTTTCGGCAATGCAACTGGTAGTCTGGTAAACTGGGGAAAGTGCGTGGGTTTTTGGCACGGAGAGTGGTCATCCAGACCAGACGTTTTTGCCAATATTAAGTGGGGGGACGACACCTGTCAAATATCTAGGTGTACCTCTAGAACACTACAAAGACAATGATAACTATTGGCTAGAACAGGCAAGAGAAATTAATTTGAAAGCGAATAGGTCGCAGGGTAAACATCTATCAATGTTCTCGAGAGCTACGGTTTGCAATTTATTCTTCGTCTCGAAACTGTGGTATGTCATGCAGGTATTGCATTGTTCACGGGCTAATATACAGAAATTTCATCATGTTTTTGCAGTTTTCGTGTGGGCCTCGAGTTGGGAACAATGCAGTCGAACCAATCTGTTTAGGCGAGTAAACAACGGAAGTTTGGGACTACCCCACCTTTTCATAAGGCAAATCATAAACAGGCTCTTCTTTTTCCGTAATGTGAGCAATCCTTTCCTGCGTACGGTGTGCCAACTGAGGCTTATGAGGGCTTTACCTGGATACATAGTTGGTACAGACTACATGAACGGCGCTGTCTGCGGGTATCTCAGGCAGGTGATCTTAAGTATCCGCTTTTTATCTGTCAGATTTTCTAATGAGTATCTGTTTTCAGTGACACGTAAGAAGCTGTACAGAGATGTGTGTGATACAATTTTACCTGTTCCTATGTACAGGGCCATGTACCGTGGAGGCCAAGGGCAGGACGTGCTAAAACGGGTTAAAAGAATGCAAGTGGCTCCCGCCACAAAGTCCTTCTTTTTTAGGCTTCACACAGGTACACTGCATGTCAAGGTATTTCTAGAAGAGCGGGGTTTCTTTTTACCTTGGGGGGTCAGACTGTCTCATTTGTAACAAGCCAGAAACTATCGACCACGTTTTTTTACATTGCTGGGAGGGAGTGTATTTTTGGGATGTACTGCAGAGAACAATCAAGAAAGAATTTCCGTTGGTATCCATATGGCATCAGATTTCTCCCAATAGATAATGATGATGGTTTGCCGTTTGACTTAATAATGTTAACAGGCCTCCACTGTTTATGGCGGGTCCCGCATGGCAGGATTTCACTGCGATCCAGATGCAAGACCCGCAAGAATGTACTTCCGAGAGTGCATGTCGAACTTTGTTGAAATTCAGAAAGCGCAGCAGTTTGCACCTGAGTGGTTGTCGAGGGAGGGTGGAACCCTTGACAGCCCTCAAGGAATTTTAAAATTGGTCTCTGTCCAGTAGGACTGACACTGTTGTTATTACCCCTATGTCATTGTTGATGTACATAATGTCTGGAAACAGGCAATAAAGCAAAAAAAAAATCGGCATGGCTCAGTGGTAGAATACTTGGCTGGCACGGAGCGGACCCAGGTTCGAAGCCCTTTGCATCCTGGATATTTTTTCTTTAGTTATTTTTTTTTATTTCGTGCGATCGTGGTTACTGACACCGGCGGCGGCGGCGGACAACTACGGCACCCTTGTTGTGATCTCATAACAACTTTCGCTTTAACAAGTTGCGTCTTCTGTCATTCTTTTGAATGCATATTGTTTCAGCTATCTCGTGCCCAGGCTTTAAAAACATCATGGCCGCTCTGTATTGTTTTATATTTATATTTGTGTGTGTTTATATCACACGCCGCCACTAAGTAAAATATGTAATACCAACAAGACTATTTATTTTTCCTTTATACTTACGGGCATGATACGTGGATACAACAGGTTTAGTATTCTTCACTCTCCTCCCAACCAACTAATGTTACTTGAAACAGCTGAAATTGTTGTCGTGAATGAAAAGGTCACAGTTTCACCGCAAGGGTCAAGCAGTGAATGCGATAACAACGAATTGTATTGTTATACGAAGTGTGGCTCACAGCCAACTCTTTTGGATGCAATCTCACGCAACTCTACAAAACGCTGGTATAAGAGAATACGGCCGCTCCAGGCACACTTTTCGCGCCGTTTCTTCACGTTGAGAGCACAGCACGTAGAAGGGTATACGAGACGCCCACTGACGGCTGCCGAAATAGCTAGATAACGCGACCACGCTCGTAAAATCAAAGATCGCAGTTGCTGCTGCGACCAGTTGGTCGCAGCAGCAATGGAACACTAGATGGTCGAAATTTCCGGACCCCTCCACTACGGCGACTCCCATAATCATATCGTGGTTTTGGGACGTAAAACACCTAGCGCCATACGGGTACGTGGACGCACTCGCTTATTAGAGGGCACACAAGTCTCGGGAGGCGAAATGCGTGTGTATATTGTATGGGCATACGTACAAGCATTTGACACTGTGCTAACAGAACAGAATAAGCTACCATCTGAGGACGTGCACGGCGTACGCATACATGCGAGCACGCTGTGACTAGCAGACGACGCAAGGAGCAATCCACCCGGCGAGGTTTCTTCCGCTAGCCGCTAGGTGCCGACTCTGTTCGATCTCGCGGCCAATAAAAAAAAAGTAAGTTTGTCTCAGATACCAGGGGGCGGAAACTCCCTATACCTCCCATGTGACGCGCTCTCGCATGCTGATACGCAGCGGCAGCGCCACTTTTACTACTCGCGGTTGCCGGGCATCCAACCTAGAAATAAATCGCAAACAGAACATTTCTTTCATGACGTCACTGGTGAGGTAACCAAATAGAGGGAAAGGGCGCAAAACTGAGAGGAGAAGGGTTGCCGCGGAAGCTCTCCTTTCCCACTTCGCATGCAAGCGGAATGTGTTCATGCCCTCTTTCAGGTCCGCTGGCCGCTTGGGCGACGCGGCCATTCGTAAAATTTCGTTAACACTTTTGAAAATTTAGTTCGTGTGTTCTCAAGCGGCGAAACTTAAGCGGACCGATTGCTCAGTAAAAAAAACACTCGATCGACACAAATAAAATTAATTTTTTTATTGCATGTTTCGTATAAAAAAAAACAGACATACGGATAGTGTGAAAGTGTCGATCTATAAAAGCAGCTTTAATTCACAACTGAAATATAGACATAATCAGCAAAAGTGGACCCAGAATATCCGAACCAATGCGAAAATTATCAACAATCACGAGCAGGACACGTCGTGTTTGGCTCAATGATGTTTGTTATAATGGCACAAATATTTTTTCTTACAGAATTTGACTTCAGAGGAACAGAGAGGCTTGAAGCGATGAAAAGTTCTTCAAGAATGAACGTCGCTGAAAACAATGTTTCGGCAAGTTGAATTGTCTTCGTCAGGGCAGCAGCGTTGCCTTGACGAAGAAAAGTTCACTTGTCAAAACGTTGGCTCCAGCGACATTTCCTCTAACGATTTCTAGAAGCATTCAGTCCATCACATGGCATTTCAGTGACAGTATTAGAAGTGAAGAACCACAAAGCTTCAAACTGGCTACATGGATTTCATGAACAGGAAGGAGCCTAAACTTGCTTCACATCATTTGAGCTACATGCCAAAAGTAAAAGATGAAAAGCTGTGTAGCCGAGCCAACACCCATTCAAACCTTTCATTAAACGTATTTTGCCGACACCGGGTAGGCTATCGTCTTGACCATTAGGTCTAGCGACACTGCGCTTTGTCAGTACAGTCAGGCTTGCAGAGAACCGGGTTTATTCATGTACTCATGTAAAATTAATACCTGCTGAAATAATGGGCCCAAATATACTTGTGCTCACCCGTTGCCACTGGGAAACCTGAAATACCTTCGCGGAACTGGAAATCCCCGGGTTAACACACCGCAGAGGCGTGAAAAACATGTGATGCCCGATTTAGCCATCTTCGTCTTATGCATGGTTGACTTGCTCGGCGTAGCTCACTGCGGCTTCCGTTCTCTGCACGCCACAACTTTCTGTTTCATCTTTCCTGTACTTGGCACGCCAACCGATCAAGATAACTGAGCGCGATCCAACCAGTGATATCGCTGAGCGAGTGGCAAGGAGGACCGGAGGCAAGCGCTACGAATTCAAGTCAACCACTTCCCGCGCATCGCCTGATTCAAAATTCACAAAATAAGAAACAAAACAAGACAAATGAGCAAAAGAAGAGTTGTTTATAGTGAAAGCGAATTTCTTTATTTGTAAAAACTCGCGAAAGCAAATAAATGCGAACATCCACATCAACCTCACTTCGATCAACCAGATCTTAGGATGCCCGGCAACCGCTATGAGCGTGCATGTTCCTTGAAACCAGAACTAGCGCTGAGTTTCCGGGGCCTGTCAGATACTTCGAAAGAAATGCTCAGACAGCGTATCCTTTACCGAAGCGTTCGTTATCTACGATGCTTTTTATTTCTTCGCATCGGTACAAGAAGTTACTTGAAGTCCGTGATTCTCGTAACAGATTTTAAGAAGACATGTGTGGAAGAAAAGTTGGAGGAATGACCGCGAAATACGGGTATGCTTTGCTTTCATGTAAAGTGGTTTAAACACGTGCCTCATCTTTGTTTGGCTTGTAAGTGACCATGTTGCGTGCTTAGAAGGAACACGTGAAACTATGACGCCGAGAATACACAGCCGTAGAACACCGCCCTCAGCATTGCCCGACAATTGCAGGGCGCTCCAGTTTCGCCTCAAGAGTGGAACGCAAGACTGTTATCGGGTCCCGTTTTTATCGCCTGCTCACTGTAACTTCACTTCGCTTCTTGGTGTACACCTCAACTGTGCCAAAGGACAGGCGCGTCTGTGCGAGTGACATTGGCTGTTTAAAAATATCTTAGATTGCCTACTACAAGTACAGTTGCGAAGTGCCCACTGCACCATAATTGCTCCTTCTTTCGAATTAGCGAAATATCCACTATACGCATCCGTAAGGCAGCACTCAAGCCTACGCAGCTTCTCACTTTGGTTATGGTTTTACTGGTGAGGAAGATTAAATATGTCTGAGCGCTTCGTAATGGGTGGGCCTTTAAACCCCTCACTCGTAGTGCAATTCACAAGTCTTGACACCTGGCGCGATTCTTCAAGCAACATTACATGCGTTAAGGAGGCTCCTTCCATTACATGAAAGTCGTATAGCCTTTTTTTTTTCAGAGTCAGTTGCAAGCAATGGCGTAGCTCTGTGTTAGAACACCTCCTCACCACGCAGTAGTCCTGATGACAATTCCTACTCGAACATAAGTTTTTTTTTATTATTTATTTATCTGCATCTATCTCAAGTTTTTGTTTACAGACAACGGGGATTTCTTGCGTACAACCAACGTGCGCCGACGCTGACACCAGAATTTCAACAAAACGAACTTTTTGACGCTATCGCACTAATATTATAACGAAGTCTCAGCGGAAGTACATATTGTAATTCCTAAGCCACCAGACTTAACAAAAAATTTAGAAGGACGGAATTTTTTGTAAGCTGTGCGGATACATTTAAGAGGTATTGTGCTTTACTTTTGGAGAAGACGTCTGGAAAATATTGAGACAGAAAGTTAGGTGAACAGATGAGATTAAGGAGCTTGCGGGCGTAATGTGGCCACAGAATTCACAGGACCGGTATAATCGGAGACACAAAGAATCAGCGTTTGCACTGCAGTGGGCGTAGTCAGGCTGATGTTGAGGAGGAGGGTGAAGATGAAGAAGATGATGATAAACAACAATCTTTGGCTACCCAGGCCTATAGGTACATCAGAATACTGCAGCTGGTTATCTTTAACCTGCATTTTATCTAGAAGCTATATTTGACTGAATGTCCGCTCTTGTTGAACACGATCAGTTTTTACGTGGAAAGTTTGAACGTGCAGAAAATATAATATGGCCTTTGCGTATGGCTTAACTGAAAGGCTTGGGAAAAATTTTCCCGAGCCCTTTACGTCCCACATTTTTTTTAATAGGTAGAATTATATGCGTTGTGTCAAAGATAGCTCTTAATAATAGAAATTGTGATGGCAAAGAAAACAATCTGAAGCATAATATGTACTAAAGTATGTTTAAAGCTCAATCTCTGGTAACCAAAAAAAAAATAGCATAAGTGACTTTGGTACGACGAGCAGTGCAATAGATAGGTGTTCAAGAGGGGTTCTACCAAGTTTGACGAGACGTTTGACGGGGTCATCACTCGAAGAAAAAAAAAGCTCGCAAAAAATACGGAGAGCACAAAATAGCAGGCGACGACCGGAGCGCTGACAACTGACAGTTTTTTAACGAAACCAGAGCATATAAAAAAGGCGCTTTGGACATCACGTGGCAGCCCTTACAGGCGGCCATTTTAAGTAATCATCAACATACTCCATCTTTACTTTATGGAAGGTTAACGATCGCTGGTCAACGCACTTGTCACCCGCTTTAAGAATGAAGAAGGTTTCTGTGATCTCACGCTCCGTCCTACCTCTAATTTGAGTTAGTACAGTGGAACCAGATAGCCTGGCAGTGCATGACATGGCAGTGCAGCTACAAATATGACACCTGTCGCTTCATAGATGCCCCGTGATCCATCAGGCGATTACTGAGGCAACGACCATGCAGTCTTTCCAATGTAAAGCCTCACACAAGATAGGGGGACTTCATAAACAACTCCTCCGCTCGGGAAACTTATGCCTGTGCTTAATGTTGCACACATGACATGCCTATGCACTCTCATTACTTAACCCTCCCACGGTGGCACAAAACCTCCACAGCTTCTTTCTGGAGGGAAAAAACGACGTTGACATCGTACTTCATAAGCCGATAGGAAATCCCATGGAAATAATGAATGCTATCAAGTGACTTCCTTGCCTCCTCGGGACCTCTTTCCACTCTTAACAAACTCTTTGCTTCGGCTTTCTTTTTCCCGTGCACTCGTGATGCCTACTTAAAATTACTGCGTCATGAAGGCGTGTAAGAGCCGCCACGGCTGTCAAACGCTGTCAGAGGCTGTCAAAAGCGTCTTTTTTATCGGTTCTGGCTTCATTAACAACTCTCAGGTGTCCGTTAGCACCAGTGTCGTCGACTCTTCTTTTCTGCTGCCCGTCTCTTGTGCATGTTCTTTCTCCAAATGATGTACCAACCTGACCATCATTCCATTCTTCAAAATCTGTATCGGTGTAAGTAAATTGCACTCTGTCTTGCATCGGAAAGCTGTCATTCGAATACTAGCCGATGCATCTTTTCGCAACAAATATTTAGTAATAATTAGTACACAGCGCATAACTTACGGAAGGCGTACATCGGAAAAGCAAGTTTTTGAGTTACGAAGTTTGGCCCATAGTGGTCGAAGTATTTGTGTTCCGAACGTTGAAGTTTGTTCGGTTATGTGGGAGACATACAATAAGGACACAGGGTAGGGTAAAGTTAAAATAAATCGAAATTTGGTTTTCTGCTTGTTTGGAATGATAAGGCCTTCCTCAAAAATATCCAGTGCCCCACATATTTTTTCGTTGTGACTGAGCCAAAAGGACCAGGTTTTCGAGACCAACCGACGAACAGCCAAGCCCCCCTTTTCTCAGAATGTGCACAACCTGACCTTTCTGCCGCATGTTAACTTTTTTAAGATCGGTGCTGGTAGTTTCTCGGAATTTAGCAGGTTTATAAAAAAAGTATGCTGGCTACTTAGAGACACATGTAATTTTTTTAACACGCATGGCATTTACCGAGTCCACTTGCCATGTGTGTGTGAGACCCGCATGGGCACGGGGTTGTGTGCATTTACTTTGAGATTAGTTGCGCCTTTCTTAATTTTGTTGCGGCAGCAAAAGATATTCTCGTGTTGACAAACCAACGACACTGTTTAGAAAGCGCAGTATAATTGGAAATCGACACGCTTCGGCTGCTAACAGTAACGAGACCGGGAGCACTCGTGCGAGCACTTCAGCAAGTAAGCTCTTCCCTCATTCCGCGTCGCCACACGGACAAAATGTTACCTGTAGTGATAATGGCTGCGCTTTGATTTATGCGGGTCTTCTACAAACCGTGATTACGAGTAACTGTGTCTGCACAGAATGCGGACGAACCATGGTAATCGTAGAGAACACAATAGATCGTGTTCTATGGAATGGTAACCCTCAGAGCTGCCACCTTTGAAACCGTTCTAACTTTCGAAATGGCTTGCACGGCCCCAGTCAGCTTTCTCAACACCGTTTGGCATATCACCGAGGCGCAACACTTCAATATGGTTGGGTCAG